>VZTN01028800.1:990-15654 GCA_013400515.1 Erpornis zantholeuca
CTCTGATAATGAACCCTGAATGATATAGTACTATGGGAGCTGAGTCTTAAAAATGCCTTGTCTTTGTAATGCAAGCTTATTTCACTTGCAGTGATTTCCCACATCTTCCTACTCTATGCTATAGCAAGAAATCTCTTTACTGTTTGAAACTCCCAGCAGTCCAATAGTTTTATAAACAGTTACAGAAACAGTAGCTGCTATTCCTGAACCAGAACAGCCAGTTATTACTCATATCCTTCACCTGGAGGCTTCTTCTACATTCTCCAAATATTTCACTTTCGAAAATTATGCTTTCACACTTCCATTTACAAGTGATACTCTGGTACTCTGAGGACTACTTTACACTGCAGGGTGAATGAATTTACCAGTTCATATTCCACTAATGTCTACCCTGACATGAGGAACTTCTTTAATAAGTTTTCAATAGAGCTGAAAACAAATTTGAATTTTAAGTCCCCTGAATTATATAAGGAGATAAGCCTTTCTTATCATGTATACTTTCCTTCTGTGCATTCAATTTTTGTTCTTCATCTAGATACTGTCCTAAAATACCAAATATTTGGTTAGGATATCAGCTCATGCCTGCTTTAAATTTATAATTTGTCATAACAGTTCAGGGTTTTTTCTACCCACTTAGCAAGCTGCCCCTCAAGAATCACAAACCACAGAAATCTATTGCAGGGACACACAATCATTATTGAATAGAAATAATGAAAAATAAGATTAAAATGTTCTGGAATGTAATCACAACTACAGGTTTATGCAATTATTTCTCTAAGGAAAATATGGACTTCTCCTATAATGACATACCACCTCCTTAAGACACTGGTATCCTTATATATTTTTCTAAGACTGTAAGGACTGATTTGAGCGTTCAACTTACAAGAATTTTGGCATGCAAGCAGATTAAAACTAGAGAAATGGTTGTCAGTGCTTGAAAAGGGAAAATTGCATTGCATTAACTATTGTAAACTTGCTTTTCTCATTTAATCTGTTTTTTTCTGTGCAATGCAATAGTTTAGCAATATTATTTAGCAAAACAATAAGCTCCTGAAAAACTTTCCCTATCCTAAAAGGAATGGAAAAAATATCCATTTCCATATAGCCTTAGTTACTACAGAAGAAATCCTGACACTGCTGACTTACTGTCTGCTTTTAAATAATCCCCTTCTCTTTGGATTCAGTTTCTCAATAACAGGGTCCAGTTTATCACAAGCTGCTTGCCAAACACATCTTCCAAGATTTCAACATGCACTAGGCTATATTAGCAAGATGACAAATAGACCTGGAAACCCTCTGTTCAAGTTGTGCTGAAACCTGCACACTCGTCTCTGTTTTCCTTCTTTCTCTTTACTTTTTCATACCTAGCCACCAACCCAAATAACATCCAGTAGATGCCCAGTATGATGTTCTGTCAAAGCTTTTCCATACACAGTCTTTCAGTTTCTGAGCAGCTTTGCACTGCTGTTGCTTCAGACAGAAAGCAATGCTTATATGTCACATGTAACAAGCAGAAATAAAAACCACATATTAAACTTACTATTTCCTTGCTTTGATTTACGAACATGAACAGTAATTTGAATGAATGAATGTTCAGCTTTAATCTACTATACAGCTGCTGATGCAAAAATTCTTTTAAAAAATTAGAGAAAAAATGCTTATACAAACATTGTTAGAAACAGAAAAATGTTAAATAGAAATAAAGTGGCAAGTAACTTGCAACTTCAGCAGGCAGATTTACATTGTTGTTAAATCTCTTTTGATAGTATTAAGTAGGGCCACGATTCAAAGTTTTTAAACACATGCTGCACCTATTTCTATGGAAACTAGAAGTTCGCTTTCATTTAGAGCTGCACACCAAGCAAACCTTACAAAATCCATATAACCTATTTCAGAAGGAAAACTGCCCCATTCTCACAGTCACTTATCACATCACACCAGAAGTGCTTTCATACCTCCAACCTACACACCTCACCAGCTAAACTCCACAATAAATGAAAGGAAAAGCTTGTGGCATTTCCTTGGACATTAAACAGCCTGTGGCCAAGGGTATGAATAAGGACTCTGGATTCATAAGTCTGACCTCTGAAAAAGCTCTCATCCACGCACACAACCACCAACCCCATGACCTGTATGTGCACACATACAATTACAGGCAAAGCAGCCCAATCAAGAGCACACCAGTGACTGAATGGCTTGTTCTCAGGTACCAGGATCACTGCTCTTAAGCCTCTCTTTTGAGAAGAAAATTAACTGATCTTCATATTTTAAAAAGGTATGCAACATTCTGATTATGCATCATTCAGAGCAATACTTCTGTTTGAGTGTATTTTGAAGGAACATTTAGAAGTGGCTCCCAATGAAAAACCTTTCACTGTTCCTTGAAATGAAGAAGGATCATTTTCAGATGAAATCACAAAACCGTCTGCATGTATAAAGGAATGAAAATATATTTTTTTTAAATCATACACAGACAAAAATAGAAAAAAAAAACTTCACACACAGGTTATGAGTATTTTTCTGAAAGTATCTGCTGCACATTCTTTGTCACAATTGCCTGGTTTTGCATTTATTCTTATTTGCATTGACACTCTAAGCTCTTTGAATTTTCTTAGGAAGCTAAGTAATCTAGTTCTATTCAAACAAAACCTAAAGGTAATTTACTTATTTACTTGTTTACTTAAAAGCTGTTTGGTTTCTTTTGAAGAACTCCTTATAAGGGAAATTTAAGACATCTGCCTTACAAGAGTGGCTGACTTTGCATGCTATGAACTAAAATGTAACTTCTCAAATCAGGAAAGCTTCAGAAGTTTCTGGCGAAATGAAACAAACAAAACTGACACCAAGGAAAATAGCTAAGAACAGAATTGAGCTGTACCTAGACTGATGGTCTTGCAACTTCACAGGCTTGGCTATCAATTCAAGAACTCAACCTCACCTAGCTTTTACCTCTTGACTGCTGTCAGACAACCATCTAGCAGAAGGCAAAAGAAGTACCTAATGAATAACAAAGATTAAACCCAGCTGTTTGAAACAGGGAAGGCAAGCCCAACAGCACCAATCACCTCTCTGGAGCCCCATTAGTCCCAACACTCTCAATGTGGTTTCAAACTCTGACACTGCTCAGAGAAAGTGCGGAATACCCCATCCCTGGAAGTGTTAAAGGCCAGGTTGGATGGGGCTTTGAGCAACTTGGCCTAGTGGAAGGTGTCCCTGCCCAAGGTAGGGGAGTTGGAATTCAGTGATCTTTAAGGACACTTCCAACCCAAACCATTCTATAGTTTTATGAATACACATCAAGTATTTTTTACTAATCCTTTAGTTAAATCTAACTTCTAGGAATGTTTTTTGGAAGCTTATGCTTTATAAATTAGTCTGAAGCTGATCCTTTCTAACATTAACGACGGCACACTGAATAATGCAGACTAATTTCAGGGCAATGTTCATTCTCATTGTCATGACAGAATGCCCAGACCATTTCTGCAGCAACACTCACAGGAAGGTGGGCAGCTGCAGACGACCAGGGCATGGGTCCCAGCAGTGCAGGGAATACACTAATTCTGCTTCTCTACTTGCAGCTTCTTTTATGCCTGTACCAATGACCAAATCCATGCCAGGTAACATCTTTTCACTGAGAACCATTCCCCTCTGCAGTCTTTACAAAAGCTTAGATGTGCCATGAGAATCCTCTCATGCTTCTTTTTGTTTTATTCATGCCAGTGTTCAAAAGATGGAAAATACCAAAAGCTAATTAAGGTAAGCAGGCACTAAAGGATATTCAACCCATTGCACTAACCAAAAGGAATTAAAGTGTCAGGTTTTGAGTCATAATTTACAATAGAAACTTCTCCTTCCATATCTAAATAGTGCTGTATTTTTGAAAGGCAGGGCAGCTAATATGAAAAGTATTTCTTTAATAATGTTGGATTTAATTGCATAGCATTTCACACTCTTAAATTATGGATTACAGTCATCTTCTTCAGCTGAGCTATGAGATCATACAGTGCATTAAATGTTAATTAGGATATTTTCTTTCAGTTTCTCCATAAATTTAAGGACATGGGAATGAATTCTGTGGAACAACTTAGGGCAAAACTCTCTTCCCTTTTATCTAGGATGAAAATGACAGGTATAATAGCAGCACACTTGAGCAGCATTTTTTTCTGAGTCAAAACTGTGTAAAATTGAAACTGACTTAAAAAAATTCTCTGATTTAGAAAACATGCCAGAAAAATATTTGAAATACTTTGATTGCCATGATTATTGTATTTTTTTAAAAAGATTTTCTTTTTTTTTTGTGAAGCACAAAATGCATTTCTGATGGCTTAGTTGAAGTCGCATTATCTTAATGGAACTCTTCAGTAAACACAACTGCAAACTAAAGATGTGCAAGCCTCATAATATTTTTTTTTAAATGTCATTTATCCTTGCTCCAGACTCTTCTGTTTAAGTGACAAAAGACAACATAAGAAAAAACATGGCGAATATTCTAAATTAATACCACATTATACATCTAGACCACTGCCAAATCGGTTTAAGTAATGCTTTGACAAATTTTTAAGCATACTGATTAGAGGTTCTACACCTCACTTTTAAACACAGCTGAGCCATTCAGCAATAAACCTGAGACAGTGATTCAAGTATACTGACTATGACTTTCAAACCTTTAGAAAACCAGAAGAGATACAGAGATTGAAATCCTTTCTTCAGTAGGTTCGGTGGGAAATGGAGGTATTTCAACAGGGCAAAATGGCACAAGGGGACTAAAATAGTCAGTTGTACTAAAAGCAGTGCTGAAGCATCATAGCCAAACCTGCACACTACACTGCTGGTAGAATTGAATTTTACATCTCCATCAGGTTAACACCAGGTTATCTCAAAAGCCAGAGCTGAAAAAATAGGACATACCTCATAAATCACTGTAACTGTCAATTAGTAATCAAAGCTGGTGAGGTAGCTGGCAGTAGCAAGACAGCCATCAACTTGGATGACTAATGGAAGTGACCAGGACTGAAAAACTGATTCTCTAAAAAAACCTAAAAATATGTATACCTGAAAATAATATATACTACTTATGTGCTATTACTTTAAAAGCAAAAAGAACCCATTCCCATCTCTCAGTACCTTCTTTAGAACTACAAATTATCCAACTAATGTTAATGAGATCAATCTAATGAGATTTTATAATAGATTTTTATCTCTACTGTTGCAATAGTATTTCAAGGAATTTATTTATTGCACAGACAATTGTTTTTGATGGTTTCTACAAACACACTTTAAATTTTGAAGTCTTTTTTTTGGTATAATTTTTAAAGGGAAACTAAGTATAAGCATACATGTTTGATTATTCGGGAGTAAATATAATCCATGTAATAGAAATACACAGATGTTCCATCTGTCAAAAATAATACAATCTAAAAGCTATAATTAAGTGCCTAATAGCCTTAGGTAGAGCACCACTTACAAATTCAGAACCAGTTCCCCCAAGAATTATGAATATTCCTATAAATGAAGAAAACTACAGGTGATAAAATAAGTCTCAATGGAAAAAAAAGGTACTTGCTGATTATTCACAGAAAATGTGGACTATCATTTGCTATAGTCAGAAATCTGTACATTTTTTCTGCTGAAGCCACCAATGCTTCTTCACCACAGTGCCTCATTACTGTGGTATGTTTCTCTGACAAAAAATGATGATTTCTTTCTCTTTTTTTATCATTAGCTGTCTGCCTTTGAATTTTGTTGTATATCTTTACAGTGACTTTGTAAGGTCTTCACATTATTGTATTCTCTTGACTGTAACTGAGTTCTGTGTTTACTAATTCATCTTTATTTGCAGCTGGCAGATGCAAAGATGTTAGCTACACTCAGGAGACACTGACATGTGAATTCTTGAAATGTAGACGAGTTATAATTTTCCCTTTAGCAAATTATTGAATGTTTCATTTTCACGAAACGTGAGTCCCAAGGCAAAATGAGATTATTAGACTAACTTACTTGCTTTCAAAATAAGAACTTAATAGTCAACATGCAGGTTTTTACTTCTAATAATCTTAGCTAGCTAAGTTTAGTTCATGTAACTTCATGACATAACATATTAAAACAAAAGCAGAGTGCAAGGGAACAGAGTAAGCCTGGCCACCTCATTCTGTCCTGCTTTGGACTTACAAGCTGACAGAGCTGTTAAGATTATTCTTCTGGTTGAGGATGAAGCTGCAAAGAGGAATGGAGTGAATGTTAGGCTCCAGTCAGAGAATGGAAATAGTTCATGCTTCAAACATTGATCTAAAGTTTTGCTCATTATAAAGAAGCTACAACCAAGAAGCCTCCCTGAAGACTGGGACTTTGGACTGAAAGTGAAACCACTGATTAGATAAAGGGAAACCATTGTTCAGTCATCAGGAACAGGGAAAGGTTTGCATCCACCAAAAGGTCAAAGCCACCAGCTGTGCTGAGGATCATCCCTGGCTGAGTTTGGGGTGGGGGCAGAGCACAGCTCACAGAAGCCAGGATTGGAGTGGGGGCAGAGCACAGCTCACAGAAGCCAGGTTTGGGGTGGGGGCAGAGCACAGGTCACAGAAGCCAGGTTTGGGGTGGGGGCAGAGCACAGCTCACAGAAGCCAGGTTTGGGGTACAGGAGAGCACAGCTCACAGAAGCCAGGTTCACACAGACTCCCCACAGCCGAGGGAGAGGAGGAGGTTTCGGGTGAGTGGTGTAACCTCTGGCCAGAGGCACTGAACACCCATGCTCTGATTACACAAACCAGCCCAGCTGTGGAACTCCCAACCCCACAGGCCACATCCACAGGACTCTCACGTGAGAGGCAGCTGAGGGGGAGTCACAATCCATCAAAGACCCCCAAAGTGCTCCCCAGAGGCCTTGCACCACAGGGCTGCCCAGAGTCTGCTGTAAGAGACTGCCCCCTCCCCAGGGGACATGCCTGGACATTGCCACCTGGCTCGAGGGGATATAAACCCATGGGATTCTGTGCCTTTTGGGGGGACCTTCACCACCAAGAAGAGCAGCTGGAGAGGATCAATGGAACATCGTTTGGATCCATGGAGTGGTGATATTTTCCTTATTCTGTCCCTGTCACTCTTTCTGTCCCCCCTACTTATTTTCTGCTCCTTTTCTTTTCTTTTTCTCTCACATTCAGTATACAATAAAATCCATATATTGTCACTGGCATATGATCTTGTTTGCACCTTAATTTGGGCCGAGGAATTTCTAAAGAACCGTAATAATAATTGGATCATAACAGTTCCTTAGCGAGCCACTGATGGTGAGGAGTAGCACTGGGAGCATCTTGCCAGGTTAGTTTGTGAACAAATTAAGCAGTATGCCAAGCAGGGAACATTCTTTCTGCTGGTTCAGAATTCAAGCAGAAGGTCAATTACATGTTGCCATGTCAAAACTGAAAGGAGTTGATCAGTCAAGCAAAATATATACCTGAACCTCAACCCCCTGACAAAGACATGCTCCGCACAGAACCCATTAAACAGCTCATTTGTAATCCTTAGTGCTGGTGTACCAGATGTGGCATAAGATGAGCCATTGTATTGCTCAAAAACATGCAAAAATACACCAGGTCTAGGGTAAAAACTGCTTTAGATATTTAATATTATCAACATGAACAAGATCTTCAGTCAGTGGTACTGTGATGTAATCTCCCTTCCTCAGAAAGAAAATAATGAGTTCTGAAAAAGAGGGCTTTTGAGTCATGCACATTCATGTAATAGTACTCTGCCCTGAAGTACATGCACAGGAATAATCCTTTTAGACCGAACTTGTAAAAATCAAGCTAACTGGTAAAATTTGTATGCAAAGTCTGAGGTGACAAACTGAGCAGTGTACAATTGATACAATACCTTTTCCCCCCAGAAGTCAAAATTTTCTTCATATCTACCGCAGATTATACTGCTAGAAAAAACCCAGTAACTCCTGTCTATTCTGCCTGCACTCCCTACCTGCAGGTTGGCCTCAAAAGCCAAAACTGCATATAAGTGTTTGGGGTGGGGGAAGAGCACATTAATTTTGGGGTTAAATATAGGCAACCAAGTGCAGTAACAGTGCACATACAGAAAAAAGGTCAGTTGTGAGAAAGTACTGACAACTGCCAAATACTAATTAACAATCATGTAAATACACAGAAACACATAGGAATTTCGGACATAATTATTTCTGGGCTTAGTAGTTCAGTGTATGGCATTCTTAAACTCTTGTCATCATTTCTAAGAACGTGCGTTGTTAAAAATGGAAGAAACGAGTTGTTCAAATTATAAGACCATCAAAGGAAAAATAGACTATCAAGTTGCTGAATTAGTATTTTCTTATTTTCTGCTCATAAACATTGACAAAATGTGGGTATCCAACATGGACAATGATAAATACATTAAGAGCCTTAAGAAAGGAAAGAGCAAACTAATCCCTCTGCTCGCTGGTGAGAACCCTCGAGCCTGTTGGTATAAGCCGACTGATGTCACCTTACTGCTCTCCTCAGTTACTCACGAGGAGCCTGTTGCTGTATTTTTTTTTTTGATTCAGCAGAGCTAAATAATTCATCAGGGCACAGCATTTTGTGAGCAGGCCAGACTGCAGGCATCAGGCCAACACCAAGGTCGCCATGGAGACCTACATGCAGCTTCATCTCCCTCCCTTGCAGAGAAAGCCTGTGAAAAACGGCATCAGCTGAGCAGCCATGCTCATTTCAGCACTGAACAATAGGTATAACCAAAGAAGAAAAGGAAAAAAGAAGCAGCAAAATAAGGATATAAAAGCATCTGCTGTAGCTGCGTTGAAAGACTTAAACGACAAATGAGTCATTAAGCAATTCCTATTTGGACTGCCACAGCTATTATTTTACATGAAAGAACTACTAACCCCCCATTATTAGTAAGAGCTATTGCTGCTCTTCAAACAAATAGATTATCCTATACATTGCAGATGGAAAATTATTAAAGACAGATTTCCTTTAGAACTCAATTTTGTTACTAAAATAGATTTGGAGGGGGAAAATGAAATCCTAACACAGAAATAAGATTTATTGCTTAGACTTCTTTTACCCTTTTTTGTATAGTTTCTGTTGAATACTGATTTTCAGAGATCTCTCATCACTCTTTAAAAAGACAAGCATATATATTATCAAACACAAAAAAATAGCAGTCGAAAATGGAAAAACAATATTACATCAAAGACAAAACATGCTTTTGAATTGTGTTTATTGAAGGTTTATTTTTTACTAAATGTTTTTTATTAACATGAAACCATTAACATGAAAAAATGAAAGTATATTCTGATGTATTTATAGTAGATCAGCTTAACTTTATAACCATTATTCTTTCTCTTTTTTCCTGCTGTGTAGTGATGTTCCTTAACTATCTCATTCTCCAGGCACCTGTGATTAAACATCACCATATTTTATTACCCAAAACCACCTCTAAAGCAAGAGCCTGGTCATGGTTTTATTAGCTAAATAAACCTTAAAAAACTGTATTCTGCAACCTTCTAAACTTCTTCATTCTTTTTTATTTCTCATTTGTAAGCCTGTTTATTCCAGAAAACATATAAAACTCCTCCCTCTAGCACATGCCCACATCCTCAAGCTTACACATTTATTGGAAAAAGTGATTCTGTGGAATGCTGACATCACATAAATACAGCATAGTACTATATATATAGCCTTTGCAAGCCACAGTGAGCTCTCTATAGATGATTATGGGAAAAATTACAGTATGAGACCACAAGTACATAAGTGAGAGGACCACATGACTTCTGTGTGGTAAACCTGAAAACAGAAGGAGAGTATCTCTGACTGCTTACCCTGGAAGGTCTTACAGAGCCTCCCACTGCCTGTCATACAAACCCCTGTTAGGGCTGAAGAACCTGTGTTTATTATGGACCAATTCCTTTAATTTTTTTCTCTGTAACTGTTAATCCCACTTTCTGGTTAGGCTCAATGTTTTCTAGCAATATTCTTGTCCATCTATTCTCCTTACAGATTTTTGGTTTACTAAACACTGCAGTCAAAGTACAGGAGGGCTGAGTGGAAATAATCAACCTCTTCTGATTTTCAATACTCCTACAGAGATTGTCTATGTTCAAATCAAAGTTCATGGACACAAGTTCCACTACATTTTGCAACTGTGTCTCCACTGGCAATCGCATGTATGTAAGCCATACAGAATTGGAGACCAGATTCTACTGAGGTAAAGCTCATAGATAAAAATTAAAAATCAGCACAGTCCTTGAAAAAAATCTGAGGAGATAAAAGTCAGGCAACCCCTGATCTCAGGGCCACCAGTCCACCCACCAAAACCCACCCTATCAACATATTTATTTTGTCTTTGCTCTTACTATTGAGGAGGCAAAATAGCTAAAAAAAATATTACCTTTTCATGTTACTGAGAAGATATTTTTTAAGAGTCATATATTGGCATGAAACAAATCAGAAATCTGACTCATCATTGCATATTTTCTGGGCAGAAGGCATGTGGGACATCTTTTCACTATTTCATCACACCAAAAACAAGAGTTCCCTTGTCTAGAAAGAGACTGTTAAATCACAAAAAAAACCTCTGCTGATGCTCTGACACATTTCAGACAGAAAATTAAAACAAGTATAGTCCCTTTGCTCAGTTATGAAATGCTAAAAAACCCATAAGCTTAAAGCCTTGCAGCTCAGATATGGATAGCATGATCTGTTGCTGGAAGACCAAAGGCCACTTCAGGAGACGAAGACCTCTGAGGGGAGTTTTCATTCTTGATGATCTAACTGTAGCCTTCTAAGCCAGCTGGCCATTACATTTATTTTCCATTGGCTTTGACAGGTCTGGTTTGCTTCCAAAGCCACACATAGAACAGCCTGGTTATCATGGATCTGAAGACCTCATTATGAATGTGTAAAAAACCCAGATATGGTAACACAAACACCAGCAAGTGTTGGACAGCTGAGGAAATGTGCTGATGATTTTGATGCCCACGCTGATTTAAATGGACTAGAAGAGATTTAATTTTGAATCACAGAATATTCTGAGTTGGAAGAGACCCACAAGGTTCATTAAATCCAACTCTTAAGTGAAAGGCCTGTATGGGGATGGAACTCCCAACCTTGGTGTTGATTAGCACCATGCTCTAACCAACTGAGATAATCTATTCCAGAGCCAGGCATTTATCTTCTCCTGAATGTACACAGCTTGTAAAAAAAAAGATTGCTATACACCTGCCTTAAATTTATCTACTGCCCCGTGAATATTGCACTTACAGCCCTCTAAATCCTTGCAGTTACTGATGTAAGTAAATCTCTTTTCTAAAGACTGTTACTTGTAAAAAGAAAAATATTTAATAGCTGAATTTATTTTATTTCTAGCATGTGCAAATATATAGCACAAATGAGAGTCTGCTGACACATTTTTCCTTTAGAATACAGCCTAAGTGGACATGGGGAAAAATATGGAAAGAACAATTACCATGAAAATTTGCTAGAAAATGTAACAGATGGATTCAGTGACTGCTGAGGGTATATGTCAAAGAAACAAAATTAAAATAAATCACATTTCCTGACATACAGCTTCCCTCATGATCATGTGGGACATAGAAGATATAAGAAATGGGTTCTTTGGACTTAGTTTTCAGCTACTGGTCTGCTTTTCCAACCTTCTCTGGACAGGAGTCCTATAGCAGACACAGATGTTATTTACAGAACTCAGGATTCTTTTAATACAGAAGAGGGTAAATAAATAGTTATTTACATGAGGTGCATTAATTTTCACCTTGTCCCAAAGCAATTACTTCTTTCTTCTTTATGCTTTCAGGGGAAAGGAAATATGAGGTAGAATGTACAAGCCCTTGTCTTCTGTCACAGGAAGCCACACCTTTAAACAGAGGGAGGCAATTTTCTCCCTTCTTTATGGTTGCTTGGGTCTTTTTCCATCTCCAGGTTCCTTTAGCAACTCTTAAGCACTCTGATGTTAGTTATTTGATCCTCATTTCTTTTTATCCTGTGTAACCCTTGCAGGCAGTGTGACTTATGTGCTAGTGAACACAGGATTTTAAAGCTCATTAATAGGAGAATGTGTGACACTGTGGCCTGACACTGTTCTTCCAAAGACATTAGTCACGATGGCTGATTCTGTCTCTTGTAGCAAGGTTTGGGCAGATTAACCAGCATCAGTTTTCTCATGTATATACCTGTGACAGACTAACAAAAGCATCTAAGAAAAATCCCATTTGACAAAGAGTGCATACTTTTCTCAAAGGTCTGCTGAAGTCTCACAAGGCTAGAATGGTAGAAATGTATTAGCATCAAGCATGGTGTATTGTGGCTTGCTTTGGACCACAAAGATCACATTACCAAACAACTCACTTATACCTGAATTGCAATATATGAAGAAGCCTTCTAGAGCAAGAACTTTTGGATCCATACCATGATTCCTTTACAACTTTACCGCCACACCATAGCAACTGCTATGCCATGTGATAGATCCATAGAAATCACTGGGGATGGCAGGCATTTGCAAAATGGGATAATTAAGCAAAGAGTGATCACATCTTGAATGTAAAACTGGTACAGACTGGAGACTCAAAAAGATAGGACTGTGGCAGAGTGATTGAAAAGAGTGTCTGGAACAGACTAATGTTTTTCAGCATATATATACAAGGTTTCAATAAATGTCCTGTAAAATGCTACAGAAAATGCAGAGACAATACTTTTACTCAGCATTATTATTGTTACAAGAATTTTTTTTGATGATGTTTGTCAAGCGTTTTGAACAATGGCACATTTATATGTAGTAATACAAAAATACAGGATGCAGACAGGACAGCTGACCCCAGCTGACCAAAGAGATATTCCATGTCATTTAGTGTCATATTCAGCACATGGAGCTGGGAGAAGAAGAAGGCATGGGGGGACATTCAAAGTTATGGCAAGTTCCCCAGTCACTGTTAGGCGAGATGGAGCCCGGCTTTGCTGGGATGGCTGAACCACGGGAAGTGGTAAATACCCTGTCAGCTCCCCTCACCTGCACAGCTTGTGCTTTAGCTGTAGAATTGCCTTTTTCCCAATCCACAATTTTTGTCACTTCCACCCTTCCAATTCTCTCTCCCATCCTACTGTGGGAAAAGTGAGATGTATAGGGCTCAGCTGCTTCCTCAGGTTAAGCCAGGACAATTGCTCAACAAAATGTTAGGTTGACCAGCAAAACAAAATACAGCAAAATAGACTTTAAAGTTAGAAAGGGATCTTCTCTAGATCTCTGTCCAAAAGGAGTAAAGCAACATAGGTTTGGATGTACTCATGCACATATTAATTTTCTGTCTTGGATATGGGGATTTGGGGGTCATGCACAGGAGTGTACGATTGCAATTAGGAGTCCAATCAAGGCACAGCACAGGTAGAATCAATAACTTTCAGTATATCTGTGTTTCACTCTGTACTGTAGGATAGACAGACACACACACCTTTCATATCACAAACAATATCACAGACCTATACGTCACTCTAGTGACATGAGTATCTCACATACTTTAAAAGGAACACTTCATTTGGTCCTTGACTAAAGAAATAAGCAGTAACACTGCTAATGCCAATGGAGTGGCAGTGGTGCAACCTATGGCAAGCTCTCCTCATCCACGGGGAAAGGAACTGCAAATAATTTGTCTCTGCAAATTTAGGAGCAGTTCAAGCAAAAAGGTTAGGTCAAAGTAACAATATTGACACCTTGTTCTGCTGGTGATCATTCAGATCAGAATAAACAAATTTAAGAGAGAATAATTTCAAATTGGTGCAGAAACCATGTTCTCATTCTATATCATGATGGGATACAAAAAAAATATTTCTAGTGATGTGGTATGTATCTACCTGGTGGATATAGATAAGTTAAACATATCCATAATAATTTACCACATTTGTAAGTGGCTTAAACTTAGGCACTACCTTGAAAACTGCCAGACACCTTATTGGAAAGATTCTTAATTAAGTTTCCCCATCTCAAATATCTGTGTTGCTTCACTTGACATTTCCTTGCATTTTAACATTTTCTAAATAAAACAAAAAAAAGAGGTCTTAATGACCTGAAGATAACTTTGTCAAATACATGTGATACATTTCTGGAAAATTATCAGCTACATTATCATCTTCCAAGAAGTACTCCCCTGGATTACAGCTACCCCATAGTCTGCAGCATTCAAGCTACAACACTAATAAGAATTAGTAACAGCTAATCCCGTGAGCAAAGTAAGATGAAGCACTCTAGCTGGTGACCGAGGATTCTCAGCTTCAGACATAACCCCTCCCACTTGAACTGAAAGCCTTGTAAAAGAAGTCCTCCAGGTGAAACCACAGGCACAAAGGGGTCACAGTAAAATTCCTGTTTTTTTCAGTCAGGACACAATTTCACTGTAGGGATTTCATTGTCACTAGTCTCACTGTATTTTCAATATTCTTTCTTCTACTTAGAATAAAGAAATGATGTTAAAAAGCAGAGAGAAGGAACCATATATTATATGGTAGTAACTATATTTACATAAAGAACAAAGGAGGATCTGAAAAACTGCAATCCAATAACTGACTTCACTTTTAGAACAGAAATTGCAAATACTTTCTACAGCCCCATTTACAAACTTTAAAACTGTAGGCAGCATAGAACAGCCAGAGTAACTTAAAT
>VZTN01028801.1:5144-84560 GCA_013400515.1 Erpornis zantholeuca
CTGTAGAAATATTATCTTTTCTGGAGGAAGATGATTTGGAGGCAGATAAAGAACTATTCAGTAGTCATTTTAATTGATTTTTCTATTGTGCTGTAATTCAGAATGTCACAGAAGGTGCAGGAAGGAACAAATCTTTAAGCAAAATCCTTAGTGTGTGTAGGCTATATTGCAAAAGAGTGTGAGATTATTCCTTCTCCACCATTTCAATTCATTGTCTTTTGGTTTGGATCAATGCTGATGCTGTCAGTGAATTTGACTTACAGAACTTGAAAGCTAGTTATTCTGAACTGCAGGATGCTAAATAACCCTCTCACAGTAGATGTGTTGCTCAGCTTTTAAGGTTCTTCAGTCTTTCATGGCAGCTGCTATTGGCACAGGGATGTTTTATGTTTAGAGAAGTGAGTTGGGATGTTATTTACTGAAATAAGAGGACAATGGTCTGGCTACTTAGGTGATGTTATGGCTAGTGCAGTAAAGGGGAATCTTTGGAGGTACAAAAGCCCCTGCAGCACCCAGACAGCCTGAATCAGTTATGTCCCTGGCCTAAGTGAATGGTAAAACCACATCTGTAGTATTTATAGCATATGCAGATAACTTCAGCAAAAACAACCCCCTCCCTGCACCTTTATTCCAGAATAGCAGGTGTTCTATGTGTGCCTTCATGGTAGAAAGCAGATCTTTGTGGGATAACCAAGTGCCTTTTGACTGAGTAGACATGGATGCCAGAATGAGCTTGGCTTCCTTGGCCCAATGTTGTCCCATGCTAAGATATCCCCTGAACAGAGCCAATTAGCCAGTGCTCCTGCAGGTGCTCTGCTTTTGGTACCCACAAAGGCTCCTTGGGAAGCCTTGGCCATGTGGCATCAGTCTCCTTGCAGGCTTTTCTCTGGGAGCCTCCCTTGGCTTGTGTGTAAGTGCTTGTGCTGTAAATATCTCTTCGTACAAACCAGTACAGCTCTTCTGACTCTGTAAACTGAAGAGTGTAGTTTGCTGTTACTTGGCTCCATCCCTGATGGACAGGAGTTTTATGTATCCCAAAGAGATAGAGGATGCTGGGGAGTATGGAGTTGAGCTCCAACTTCTAAAACACAAGAGTCACATAAAGTCTACAAAAAGGGACATCTGAAGTGGGTCAGTTTGTTGAATTTATGGGAAGTGTAGAAACACCCCTCACCTCCAATACATGCCAAAGCCCCTTGTCCCTTCAGATCACAAGTTGTCATTGCTGGCAACACTATACAGATGTTTTTCTGCTGAGGTATTTAGGGATAGCTAGTGGGATACATGGTTTTGCAATCCCTAAGGCATCCAGCATGAGGAATAGACTTCCACCAAGATTTAAACCTCAGCAGCCATGTGCCTTTCCCCCCTTACACCACCTCCCCATGTACTTCATTTTTGCTGGTCACTGTGGAAGGAAAAGCCCCTGACTTTGGGTGATGTTTGGGTGCAGGTGAAAGATGTCTGATGGTTAAGGCAGGCAACTTTTGCTGCTTGAACATTGTGCTCTCTTTCTTGCAGTAAGCCTGCCGGGTTTGTCCTTCAGGCCAAATCTGGGCCATGGGCCATCAACAGGAGTATAGGAATGCACCACAGTTATGACTGTAAATGGATTCAATGCAAAGTCTGAGAGCCTTACATCAAAGTTAATTAATTCTTTTTTTGTACATTGATTCTATACCTCAAGTCACTCAATTATTTCAGCTGAATATGAAAACAATTTAAAGCAAAGGATCACATCAGTAGCTCCTCTCTTCTGCCATTGTGGCAGAACATGTACCAAATTGAGAGGGTCCATCCAACTACCTGCCAGGAAAGCTCTTCCCTATTATCAGATAAATCCCTCTAAACAAATGTAGCAAATGTTTAAGATTGTATTCAATTATTGGTACTAAAAAAACCCCAAAAATGGAAAGCAAGCTCAGCAACCTGAACAAATAAATGGCTTTAAGATTCTACTGAAGGTTTCAGCCTCTACTCAGATTATGAAGATGAATCACTTGTTTTTGTCAGATTTCTCATTCTTATTGTATGTAAAACCCACCAGCTGGTCTAGGTCATAAAACAAATATGAATGTTTATTATGAGCCAACTGACACTGGCAAGGGTATAAGAGTTAAATCCTGTGACCTTCTGAAGGTTGAAACACAATAAACTACAGATGAATTTGCATTCCAAAACAAAAGCATGAGCCTATGGTCTGTATGTTGATCTTTGCTGTCCTGATGGTCTAAGATTTTTTTCAAGGAAGCGTATACATTTATACTTCATGGAGTATTAAAAATATATATATATTTATAGGGAGAGAATGTAAAACAAATTTTATTTTCCTATAGTGGAATATTAATTTATGCAATATTCCATGAGTAATTTTTAAATACAGTCAAATTTCTTGTCCTGGTTGTATGATGGAAGATGGCCAGTGGGGGGTACAAAGTTCTGTGTATAAACTCAAAGCAAATTGCAGTGGCAGGTGCTCAGAAGGGAGCAGGTTGGGCTCTTGGCTGCTGGTGGTGCTTGCTCTGAATTGCAGTAACAGCAGACAGGAGCTGTGTCCTGGGAACTTCCATGGTACTGCCTTTCTCCCTGTGCCCTGGTAAGCTACAAACCAGCACAGGAAGAGCCTTGTTGGGAAGATCCTGAGCTCCAGCTTGGACAAACAGCTGTTGGATAACAAGCTGACTGACAGTGGGCACCATGGATCACACACAACATAAAGGAAACCTCTGCATCTGAAAATGTAAGAAAATTGCTATTACTCAACCCAGTATAAATCCCTCCCTGTCAGGACAGAGCTGTGTCATTCTTAATATGCAGTACAGCTTTAGAAAGACCAAACATTAGGGAAGTAGAAGTTTCATGTCTTTCTGCCATTTATGCATCTGGCATCATATTTCTAGCCCTAACAGAAAACTTGCTTCGTATTTGCCAGCAGATTCCCATGTATATACACACACAGAGTAACTTCCTAGCTTTTTTTGTCTTCAAAATTACTGCCTTTTTATGTTTTCATTTATCAGTTTGTTAATGGGACCAAGTATAAGTGTGACACTACTCACCAAATTTGGGAGCATTACATTTATCCTTGTGAATTTGATGATTTTAATACCACACTTAGGCAGATCTGAGTTTTACCATACATATATTTTGGGGTAACTTATTACTCAGGAGGATTGATCTGTTATGACTGAGGGAAATGCAAATATTTATAATTATCCATTTAATGAAGTTAAAGGCAAGCTAAGAAAGTGAGTTACACTTCTTGTCCTAGAATAAGCATAAGATATCTAGAAATCTGCAGATTTTTCTCAAGGGAAACCAGCAAGCATTATGAAGCTGTTGGTGCTCCATGAAAATACTTGCTGTAGCATCTCAGCTCTCTCTGCAGCCTTATGTGCATTTTCACTCCTTATCCCTCTAGCACCTGTACAGAACTGCCTTGCCTGCTACCACCTAGTTATTACTCCAGACATAATGGATTTGCTGTGGCTGCCAGTACAAATACCTATTTGTGCCAAGTAGTGTTAGCATCTGTTTGCTGCACAACACACACTATTTCTCCCTGATCCCTTGCCAGCCTACCCGCTCCTGCCTAGGCACAGACCCTGAATGCTCTCTTAACAAGCAGCTCAAGCACAACTCAAATTCACAGTTCCAAGGCTCAGGCTCTTGTTCTTGTTGCAGTAAGAAGTCACCAGGTTGGGAAAACCACCCATGCTCTTGTATGTGCAGAATCTAATCACCACAACTCTAGAATTAGCTGTCAGCCCCAGCTGAATGCTTCGGTTTTCCTTTTGTCCTCCGTGTGCCTATGGTTACTCTGTTATTTATCATGATGACCAGCAACACATTCTAATTGAAAGAAGTTAAACTGTTCCACAGTTCAGTGGCCAAACGTATTCTGTCCCCATAACTTTTCACTTTTTCCTTATTCAGCAGCTCTGCTTACACTGCGTATGAGAAGAATCTAGCGTCAAATTTCCATATGGAGGCAATGTTTTATAATCAACTGAACATATTTAATCATGCATGTAGACTTAGAGGACTCTTACAGGTTTTAGGTTGTAGTGCAATAATTTGATCTGACTTAGGCTTTAAGAACTTCCTCAGAGCCTTTTCCCATCTCAAAGACTGTTCCTCTTTGTTGGCACTATGTGGAACTTCTTGAGACTTCCTTGCAGTACTTATGGGAAAACATCCCCTCAGTACTGTAAAGCACAGGTTTATTCAACTCCATAACATCATAACTGGGATTTTGATTTGGTTTTAAAGTTTTTGTCTTATAAATACATGTATTGAGTGTTCTGGTATGTTGTATGTAGATCTAAATAATAACTTTCTTTTTATTTTATAATGATTGGTAAGTCTTACAGAGAATACTCCTACTAATTGTTATCTGGAAGATCCAAGTCTCTGCTCCATCTTATTTAAAGATTTGACCCATATCTCAATGGAAACCAGTGTTTTCTATGAGAGTTGCTCCATTTTATATAAATAATTATTTTGCCCAAAGAACCAGTTGCTGATCATGTACCTGGACAGAATGGACACAGGACAACATCATTCAAGGTGATGTTGAGTCAGGCAGAGCAGATGCTTGAATGCAAGTTTGCAAAGCTCTGTGTTTTGGTGAAAGCTTTCCATATTTGTATAGAAATTCCATCCTAAGAAAGCTATTTGACAAGAGCTGAGCTCAGCAGTTTGTACCTGTTTTCCCCCTCACCCTCAAAATTTTCATCAAATTATATTAAGCATACTTTTTTTTTTTTTTTTTTTTTTTGTTATTTCAAGCTGGCTCTAATCAACACTGAATCTACTGAGCAAGGACAAAGATTACTTTGGTACAGCTGCCTCTTAGGAGTCTGACATCAGAGTCAGAGATTGCCCAGAATTATGTGGGGAAAATGAGCTGTGATGAGAGACAAAAAAGGTTCATTCCACCTTAGTATTCTCTTGTCTGTGCTTAAAACTGTGAGAATTTACAATCCTGCTTTTATCAGAAGAGCTCCCGCAAACCCTTCTGACTCTTTTTTTAGCTGTGAGGGTAATGCAGTGTGACGGCTGCAGCGGTGTCAGTTCCACAGGCTGCTGTAGGAGCAGCCTTCTTCAGGTTAGTTTGGTAGAGGTGTAATCAGGGTTATTTTGCATGAAGTGCTCTGAAATCCAACAGACATCAATGCAGGAGGAACTTTCAGTTGGAGTTTTACATTAGGGATACTTGATAAAAACAAAAGATGCAGAAAGGGATCTTTCCCTGAATTGTCTGACTGTAATGCAAACACCATCAAAGCTTAGTGTTGAGTAGCTGCTCTTCAACAGGAAGGCATGGTGTTGTTTCTGGGAGTCAGTCATGTTTCTGATTTGTTTCCTACCAGAATATAGATTTGCTAGCCTAGGCCTTCTGCAAGCTCCAACATCTCTGGGGATTGTTTCTCTCTCTGCATCGGTCTCTTGTGTCTCAGCACCACTGAATGAACTTCACCATTCTGCTCTAATGTTTCAGTCATCACAGTTGATGGATCTGGGTCCAGGTTCTCTTTCTCTTGTGTTCTGAGACAGAGAAGAGTCTTCTTGGTTTTCTAAGATTGGATGGGACTGCATTAGGTCTACTACTGCACATATTAAAGCAAAATTAATTAATGTGTTCTTTTTGACAGTTTACAATATCTGTGATTTTTTCATCCATAATGATGGTTTTCTTAAAGCTCCAGCATTTTGGATTTATCTGACTTTTTAACTTTCAGAGCAGAAAGTGTTTTTAGCTTATGAGATGGTATAGACATGTAAAGATGAATTCTGAAAGCTACAACATAAAATAAATAAAAAGACCGTAAAATTTCATGATTTATGAGAAATTGTAATGCAAGATGTTTGAATAGTTAAGATCCTTTTTCAGTCTTAACACTATTTAATTTTATCTTGTGCCTTTTCCTTTCTCTCAACTTGTTTCTTTTTCATTTAAATACTTGTTTCTCTTCATTTCTCTGCCTTTTTTTCTGTACATGCTTTTAATGTTTTCTTCTAAAACTTATTTCTGTAGTCTGTCTCATTAATCCCTTCCTTCCCTTCCTCCTCCTCTTTGATGTTAGTGCTGCGGACTTCATCCGTTTCCCAGCAGACTTCTCCAAACTCTCATTGCATGATAAAGCACCGGGCCAATTAGCCCACGAACAGGGTTTTCCCTCCCTTCCTTGTCCAAATCCCTGGAGCACAGGCAGATAATGCTTTAGAGACTGGATGTTGCTATTTGCTGCAGCATGCAGAGCTAATGGAGTGGTGTAGCCTGGAGAAGGACTATAACATAAAAAGCCTTTGGATGCGGTGCTGCTGCCCTGCTTCCAGCACATCTTCAGGCTCGTGCTCGGGGTTTAATTCTTGTAACGCACTCTCTGCTCCTCACATTGAAGCTTTATCCCCTCATGAGAGTGCTCTTCAGAGAGTATTTCAAAAGCCTGTTCTATAAAAAGCCCAGTGACTCAATCCTTAATGTGTGTAAGTCAGAGAGGCTGCTTCCAAGGTTGAGTGAGATGAGGCTGGTGAAGGGGACCAAGTGGTGAGATCCTCTTGCCACCGGGGCTTGTACAGGCTCAGAACAAGTCACCAGGACTTCATCCTTCCTGCCAGGGTGAGCACTTTGACTCCAGTCCAGGACTGCATTTTATTTCTAAGTGCATAGTCTCACAACTCTGTGTTTGTAGTCAGTGTAAAGCCATTTTTAGTCAGCTGGAAGGAAAGGCATTGGGGTAGTGGCCTAAAGTTCCCTATTCCCTATTTCAAATGTTATTTTAGTGCTGCACCACTGTATGATTTTGTGCAAGACATCCCTCTCCTGATTTCTCCCCACACACTGACTGTAGCTGGGTGATGAGGATTAAAGCAATTACATTTGTACAGCATTTTGAATGTTAAAAGCTGTTACATAACCAAGTGTTACTATTTGGGGGTGTGCTGCAGTGCAGCAGATCTTGGTTGGAGCAGTTGGGATGTTGTGAGGGCACTAAACCCCTGAGGCAACGGGGCACAGGACTGGCTGTGCACCCCTGCTGATGAGTCACTGTCTGAGGAAAAATGTACCCTTTAGCCCCTCTACTGATGCATTAATTTAGTCAATCAGCTGACATGACACCAACGTGGAGGCAGAGAGAGTCCCTCTACTGTGGGAGAGCGTTCTGTGGAGAGAGTTGAACTGTTTCTGTACATCGCCAGTAAGTTGTGAACTATTTTTTACAAAAACAAAGTTTTCAAATTAATTCATCTGTCAGTCAAGTGATTCTGTAACCATGAATTATGGATTATATGATTATTATTAGTTTAAGGTCGTTATTTATCAAAATTTGGAGGATAGTTTTTTTTGTTAGGTTTTTTTTTTTCAGTTATTCTTTTTATTTAGCATGGCAGCAAATCCATGCAAGATTAATTTTAAAATAACTTTTTCAGCGTTGCACTTCAAGGGCAGCAACAGAAAAAATAGGGGGAAGAAAAAAAAGAAAAAATAATCCTGTCTTTCCCCAAAAAAACCAAAACAAACCAAAAAAGCCCCTCAAAGGAACCCAAGCCAAAAATTAAACATCTGATAAGAAAGCTGCTTTCTGTTGATGAGTTTCAGAGTCTTTGTGGTGAGGTTGTGTTGGCTTATAATGTGTGTGGACTACCTGTGATCTGGGGGAAGGAGTGATGATGGCTCCAGCTGCTTCAGAAGTGGCACATCACATTGGGATGCTGCAGGCGACACAGAAAGGGCCTGTGCTTTGTGGCTTTTCTGTGAATATTAAATTCAGTAACTGTCTGAACCTGGCAGCCCACACTGCAGTACAGTTGATAAAGCATCAGTATCAAATTGGGCATCTTACGAACCCTGCTTCCATCAGATCTGCAGAAAGAGACCTGTTGGCACAGAGCTTGAATAACTTCCTAAATTTTGCTGTCTTCAAAATGAGTGAGAATCAATGGATAACTTCAGAGTTAATTCTCTGAAAACATAATCTATGTAGAGACAAGTTTTAAACAGGGACATTGTTATTGGTTCATGTTTTTGCTTTTTGTTTTGGATATATGTGATAACCCAAGGGGCGTCCTGGATGGAGAACGTGGAAATGCTCTGTCAGGCATGCCATGGTTTCAGATCAGAGAAAGTGACACCAAGTTTTCAAAATCTACATCATAAACTGATACTATGAGTAAGTTTCACTGGGCTAGACATATAGTATCTATGGAGATTGCAGTGAAGGAAAAGCATTGGAAAGGAATATCTCTTGGCTCCATTGTTATTAATGCTTGACTTAGGGTGGCAGTCCTACATCTCCCTGCTGCTGAAGGGAACCCTGCCTCTGAAGCAGGAATTTGTAGCCTTGTGTCCCCACAGAACATCTTCTGGTGAACTGTTCCTGGGGATGAGATGAAGGCTTCTATGTGCAATCTCCTTTTTTTTGACCACATTGGTCATTTCTCTGCACATCAACTTTTTGGTTACTGGTCCTGTAGGTGTAACCTGTATCAGACCAATGAGTTCATTGAGTGAAGGATAGCTTCCTTAGGTCAACTTCTAAAGTAGTTTTAGAGAAGCCTATAAAAGATGAGTCAAATTCTAAGTTCTCTTTGTTTATATTAATATGCTTTTTGAGCAATTTCTTGCATTGAATGCTATATCCTTTGTACTTTTAATTTGACAAATGTTGAAATGTGACAAACACATGAAAACTGGTCATGGTTATGTTGGAACAAAACAGTGGATTTTCATTTAATTATCTTCTTTCTGCCTGTAGCTATAGCCCTCTTAACCTCTGCATTAACTGCATCATATATTTTGTTGTTTGATAGTATGGTCCTTGAGGCAGGGATCTTGCTTGTCAGGTTTATAAATCAGCAATTGCATGGCTTGCAAACTGTAAATAATACTCAGAAAGAAGCTGCATACAGGGAACTTGGGTAAATACACCCAGCAGTTCATGTGCACTGTGTCCAT
Organism: Erpornis zantholeuca; assembly: GCA_013400515.1. NCBI lineage: Eukaryota > Metazoa > Chordata > Aves > Passeriformes > Timaliidae > Erpornis > Erpornis zantholeuca. The sequence continues at coordinate 14,107 of VZTN01028801.1, forward strand.
GGATTCCTTCTGGACAGATCTTGCTTTGCCCTCATTAGATTTTTACCAACGTAATTAAGCAGTCAGCTTCATCATTTCTACACTTGTAACTCCAGACTCCGTGGTCATGTCAGCCTGTCGCGAGCAGAAACAGCTCGACAGAAGGGAGCCCGATACCTTCTGCCTTGCCAAAACCAAATCATTTCCCTGCTTGTCTTTTATGGGAGGCTGGAGAGCTCACAGGAGACATAAACTGAAGCATGCTGTTTGTGATAATGGGCGGGTTCTTTCTCTGCTAAGCCTTGTACACTTGATTTTGTGGTTTTGCTGTAGTTACTGGTGACTTCCAGTAAGAGTCCTAATAATTTAGCAGATGGTAATCAGGCTTTGGGTTTATTACCTGTGTAGTTGCTTGCCTAATAGCAGAAAAGCAGTTGGCCTTTCTGTAGGGAAGGCTGAAGAGGCTGGGAATGATCTCAGCTCTAAGCTTGTTTTGATGGTGGGTGGCACTGATAAAAACACCTGTGATCCAGCTCTGCTTTAATAATCTCTCGTCTTTTTACTTTATTTTGCTCATCTCCTTTTCCCTGCCACTTGCATTTGTCTAAAATAGATTTTATTTCAAGTCCAAAACTCTCATGGGCCATTTTAGTGCCTGATGTGCTCTGCCCAAAGGTGGGTGCCTGGCAGAGAAGGGGGGAGTTGAGCCCTCCTGGGCACCCTGAACTCTTGAATCCAACTGTTTGCAAAGCACCTGGAGAAATGCAGATGAAAGCAGCTGCTCTTACATTTTATTCTCCCTGCTTCCTTGAGGTTCTGGTAATCACACGTTTGGTTTTATTCCCCTTTGATTTATGTTCCCTTTTGTTGCTGTGTTTCTGACAGATCCTCCTGACTGGGTTCCAGATGAAGTCTGCAGCTACTGCACTGCATGCAAGGCTCCTTTCACAGTCATTCGCAGGAAGCACCACTGTCGGAGCTGTGGCAAGGTAATGACTCAGTCAAACGTGTGAGGCAGTACCCACCAAAGAGAGCAGCAAATTCATGTGTACCACAGAAACTCAGCTGCACAGCAAAATGTGCGTGCTCAGCCAGGGTTCTCAGTGTGCAGGTGCTTTTGTGTGCCTTGGCTGCCAACTCTCAGCTTATGTTTACAAAGAGTTGGGGAGGGTTTTGACTTTTATACAGCAATAAGCTGTGTAAAGCTAAAGGCAGAATTCCCTGTTGAGATCCTAGAACACTCCCCCAGCCCAACACAGAGTCACTCTGGACTACTGCTGTAAGCTCTAATGAGCCAGGGCAGCCTACACTGCCAGGGGTGATGCACACACAGCTCAGCTGCAGGGACAGTGTGTCCCTTTGCTTTCTTTCCAAACCTTTGCAGGATTGCTGTGGTGTGTAGGGCTGCTGCTTTGCAAGTTTGTGGGGGAGGAGGAGGGAGCGAGGGAGAAAAAAAGCAGTCATGTACCTCAGGAAGCCAGAAATGTGCAGTCCCATTTTGCTTGCTGGCTGGTGTACAAGTTAAAAAGGAAGAGGATAGAGAAGCTGCTTTTGTTAACCATGTAGTGGACTTGCAGGAGTATAAAATTTGGAGATATTCACAAATATTCCCCTAGTCTTTCTTTAAAACTAAGGGAGAGATGCTTCTTTGGACATCTGATGGAACTGCTTTCCCCTGTGACCTGCAGAGGTGGACAGGTCTTCCTTGGCTACTGTCAGTGCTGGGCACCCTCACCAGAGGGACTGAGCTTGGCCAGATAAACTGGTCACTGGGCAGGGATTGCCTCCAGAGGCCTTTCCCTTGCTGTGCTGAGTACAGTGGTGGCGCCAGCTCATACAATCTTCTCTCCCCTCCCTTGAAATCAAGTTTGTCCCATCTTGTTCTTCAGAGGAACTGAAGAGAAATTTCCTTCTTGTTTTTCAGATCTTCTGTTCCCGCTGTTCCTCCCACTCTGCTCCATTACCTCGTTATGGCCAGATGAAGCCTGTCCGTGTTTGCACTCACTGTTACATGTTCCATGTCACTCCTTTCTATAGTGACAGAGCTGGTATCTGACATATTAAACTACTGGTGTGTCTTCTGGAGTCTTACACGGACTGATAAATTTGACCTAAGCCAAGACTTAACTTGAAAGAGGGACCCAGTGAGGGCACGTAGGCTTTGACATCCATTATTATAAATTTTGTACAGACAGTTTTTATTGCATTTTACTAAGCTGCTAAAGGGAACTATGAAGCGTCTGTAGCTCTAAGGCTACAGTACAGTCTTCCATAAATTTATAACATTAATGTTACGATGCCATATGCAGAACAAATGCACTGTGTGGAAGGAAATAGGGCTCAGAGAATTGCTGCTTATCTTACATGCTAGGAACAGAGTAGCCAGTTAATTAGTCCATCCCAGCGGATCAGTCCCAAAGCTCAGACACTCCTGTGCCCACTGGAATTCCAGCATGGCTGTGGGCATCAGCTCTCTCCCACCTGCTGCCGTTTAACTTCCCCATTACTAGATTTTTGCAGCCTATGCTAGAATTAATAAAAGCAAATCTGTTTCAAATCTGTATTTGATATTTACAAAGGCAAAAATTTCTGCAAATCCCATAGGAAGCACTGAAGGCCCTAAAACAGTAATTTCTGTTGCCTTTCATTTACCGAGCAGAGCAATAACTCCAAGTTGTCTTCTAAAAATTTTTACAACTTCCTGTTCCATAGTTTGGAGTTTTGGAAGTATTCCTAATCTGAATCATTTTTACTAAATCCTGTTAATAGAAGTCTGATACAGAGGTTTGGTTTCTATATCAGCATGAAAAATTTAACAAACTTCAAAGGAAGTGGTTACCAAATAATTAATATTAAAATAGATATTTTCGACAGTTTGGCAGCAACATTTAGTAGGCAAGACAAATTATTTCTCCCATACTGAGATTTTTAAAAAAAGTTTTTTAAAAGGCAAATATGTAATGAGGTATCCAAAAGGTCCTACAGAATGGTCAGCCAGAGAAGGGTACTTGTCCACATTTGGCAGAGTAACCATGTAAATTAGTGCATACTGGTACTTCACTCATGCTAACAATTCAGAAGACATTTGTATTTATTTGAAACACCAGGGAATAATTTTCATCTCCACTTGGAGAGGAAAGAAATAACACTCACACGGATTCATGCTATGATCTTGCACGAACTGTTTGCAGTAAGAGCTCCCTGAGCACTGAGGTTTCAAAGGCATTTGGACATGCTTTGAGTTGGCCACATGAAAAGCGAGATAGTGTGTGCTGTGGTTACAGAGGAAACAAGATCAAGAGCTCTTTGCTGTGCCCCCTTTCCTGACTCGTGGTGTTACACACTGTGTTTCAAAGTGATAAATACAAAAATGGATGAGGAAGTTGTTTGCGGTATCACGCTCGAAAAAGGTCATCACTCAAAATGATAAGGCAAAACAGGCCAGTGTTAATTTTTTTAAAATTTTATTTAGTTTTGGGGGAACATTCCCTTTGCTCAGTGGTTTACTGTTCAGTGTTAATGAGCCATATAAGGGTGCTGCAGTTTGGCACTACTGTCATTTTGATTCAGATGAAACAGCTTCACTTAGTTTATGTGTAATGCACAAGCCTTATGATGCTGTTTGTAGACAATGTCAGCTCTGATGTGTTATCCTCACCTTATTTATATTTTTATTATTATTACTTTCCTGAAATCCTTCTCATTAAATCCTTGGGTTGGAGTGTCTGTATTCACCAGAGTTTGGAAAGGCATGGTGTTGGGTGATTGGTGGGAGATGGGTAATGTGGTGCAAGCAATGATACTTATTCAGGCTTAAATCTCAGGCTTCACATTGCAATGATTATTGCAGTTTTATTTTTAGGAAAAAAAAAAGAAAAACACACAAGAAATTTAATGCTTCTTTTATAGGATAAAAAAATTGCAACAAACTTCAATTGTGAAATAAATATGCACAAAAAGTTGCTTCTGTGGAAAAAAATCTTATTTAATGGACTGAATATTTATTTAAGCTTGTTTTTATTTTGTAAATGCTGTAATTCAGAATCATTTCCATAAATATGATATTTAAAGATCTCAGACACTATAGTTTCTTATGTAAATACAGACTCCTATTTCTCTTACTGAAAAGCACAATGACTATATCGATACTAATATACATTTGCCTCAAGGAAGACTTTCATCTTGTAATCTCTTCAGATAATTAAAGTGTCAGGACTTTCTACTTCCATGTGCTGAATTGCTCTTTCATTGTGGGGTCTGTTTACATGGAGTGACAGCTGCCATCCTGTCAAACAAACTGGCCTTAACTCCTCACTTTTCAAATAACATGAAAGAAATTAGTTTAAATTTGAAAATGGAAGTCACCCATACAGTGAAGGGGTGGTAAATCAAAGCTGGAATATCAGCCTGTCACTTAGCATTGCCTCATTCTATCTCTTGCCACCAGCTGAAAATCTCCCTTCCTAAAATATCTTGTGTCAATGGCCACTTCACACATCAGGCATGTTTGATCTGCCTGTGTCACATCTGAATAATCTTTCCTGTGGGGGATACAAATCTGCAATGAAAACAGCACTCCTTGGATCTCCGTGCACAGTTATCCTTGGGAAGCATAAATGCCCAGTCCTGCTTTGTTCTGCCCCTGTATGAGATTCAGCTGTTAAAGGTTTTATGAGAATTAATTTTCATTTCCAGAGGACTTAATGCATGGGTTTGGGATGCCATTTCACTGAACAGAAAACATGTTACAGCTCCATGGCATTAGGATCTTGGCTTCAGTGATGCAACAATGGGGAAACTTTATGGGAAGACTGCACACAAATGTGAGATTGCATTTGAATTGACATGCTTATGGGCATACTTATGGGCAAATAATGCTGCCTTCAGGTGTGTGTGAATAAGTGAACAGTAGAAATTTATCCTCAAGGGACTTTTTAATAAAAAAGGAGATTTCTCCAAAATACATGTTCCACAGCATTGTTCCTCTTGGGGATATCACAATGGGAGTGAGCAGGATAATAAGGTAAGAGCAGCATTGGCAAAGGCAGCAATAATTCACCTGGTGCTGGACTCTCCTGTATGGCAGTTCCCTTCTGAATCACGGCTGTTTTCAGGAGACAAAAATAATTACAGTAAACTCTGAAGTGATCCTTTCTAGGTCTGTACAAATTGTAGAGTGTTTCTGGCTCTCTCGGGGTTTGTGAAAGCAGGTGGATATCAAGGCTTCCTTTGCAGTGAAAGGAACTTCAGTAAAATACCTCTGCTTCCAGGGAATACCCCTGACCTGAACACTCAAACAGACTGAAAAGCTCACACAGCATCTCGATGAGGAGGAACCTGGATGGAAGTGATGGATGAGGAGTGACCTTTGTGTACATTGACTGAGCTGAAAGGAAGGAGGAGGGGAAAGGGCCATGTGTGGTTGTGCCTGTACTCGGGTGGGGAGATGGGAAAGCTGGGCTGTGGGAGCAGGAGATTGCAGGAAAGCCTCAAATACAGCCCCATCACAGGCCTGCCTGGAGCTGCAGGAAACCACCAGCTCTCAGTGCCTTGCTGAACTCTCAGTTCATGCAAAGTCAAAGCCGCTGGGGCTGCATCCACCAGTTTCCGTGGCAACCCCCATAGCATCTCTCTGCCAGTGCCAAGACTGCAGCACTCAGTTCCTGCACAGGCAGGCATGGAGGCTTCTGCTTTCTGCTTCATCAGAGGGATTGTGATGCCTCAGACATCTTCATTTGTAGCCAAGGTTTGTACTGCAGTCAAATGCTTACTGTGAAGTCTGTTTTGTAATAACAGCATTTCACTGAATTATGCTTTATATTGCTTGTCTGGAAGAAATCATCTTTGTAGGCATCCTTTTGACTACTTTTGAGGGGGGTTTAGCTCTTTTTCCTTCTCTTCTTTCAGTCTTTACCTGACCCCATCACTCAGCTTTCTGTTTCTGCTGTGTATAAACTAGACTTACTGTGTGGCCTCTGTGGCTATCTTATAGCGAAATACTATGACAACTCAGGGAGCTTTCATGATTATTGCTTCCTGATCTTGCCCTTCAAGTTCCCAGGCACAGGCTTGTTTCAAACCTTCACTTGGTATTCTTGTACCTACAGTAGCATCCTGCCACACAGGTCCTTCCTGGCTGCCTGAGCTGCCACGGGTCTTGCACCAAGGTTGGCAGGGGAGAAAGGATAGATCCGAATTCTCAGGTTTTAATAGCTGTTGATAAATTATAGATAATGCTGTTTGGCTCTTTTTTCCTTTGCTTTTAAACCAAAAAATGGCAAAATAATAGGCCAGAAGGATGAAGAGGAGAAGACTTCTTAAAGCAGACCTGTAAGTGTGAAGATGATGTTTTAATGAAGTAATTGGTCTCTTTGAAAACAAGCTGTAACTGCATGTGCTAGGAATGCTGGGGCTCATGCATAAAACAAACTGGGCAATTAGTCTTTCATGAACTCATTTCATTTCTTGTTTTCACTAAACATGAAGGCTCTGAAGTGTAAAGAACGATTTTCCCTCATGTTCCACTCAAAGGTATAAAGCTGATTTTTCTTCTCAGTTTTTCTCTGCAAACAACCACCAGCCTTTGGGGCTCTGACTGAGCTTGTTTGCAAAAGGGCAAGTCCTGTGTCCAAAGCAGCCAACAGTGGAGCCTCCCACCCCTGAGGAGCAGTGAGAGGTACCTGTGGGCTCCAGCAACTGCAGAGGGGCTGTTGCTCATGTCCAGCTGCTGAGTCATGCTCTCATCTGCTCTTTCTCAGGAGCATGAGGTGTCTGACACAGCCCAGGATGTGAGGGATCGCTGTGCCTGGGAATGGCAGAGCCAGCAAGCACTGAGCTGCAACTAACTCACATAATACAGAGATTTTATTTCCTGAAAATAACCCCAGGCCAGGCACTCACACCACTTAAGCAAGCACTTAAACTCATGTCTTACTCTAGAAAGCCTTATTTATGTATTTATGCACTTTTACATAGCTCTTCACAGGGCAATAAAATGTTGGTGTTACTACCGTGACTTTTTTATTCACTGAGTTAATAAAAAAGATATAAAACAGCTGCAGGGAGGGTGTTTGAGGTGACTGCTTTCTGAAATACATAATATTTCAGCAGTGGCCAGCTTTCACATTTTTAGTTGGAATTAGGTTGTGGTTCCAATGGGCTTGTCAGTAGAGTGGAAGATGATGATGGTAAGAACTAGTGCTGAATGGCATTTGTGCTGGTAACCTCTCTGGTGATGTCCTGTAAAGCATGTTAAAAATGTCTTTCCTGAGAGGTGTGTCTGAAAATGACGTCCAAGTGCCTCAGCCTTTCCGGACCATTTGGAGAAAGTTGTCCCTGGGCGTTCCAGGGGAGAGCCAGTGGCTCTGCAGGGACTGTCCCAGTCAGATCCTTGGCCACGAGAAGGCACCTGTCAGTTATGTTAAGAGCAGTGAGACTGACCTGCCTTTATTACCAAAGAACCTGTACCATGCCATCTTCCTCTGTGTTTGGGGAGCCTCTGAGATCAAATTTTGAAGCACTTGATAATTTTTTTTTCTGGTCAAGACCAGTTGTGATTGCTGCTTCACTAGCAGCTTTTCTGTTTATTATGCAGCAGTAAGGCCTGGTGGTTTCAGGTTGTTTTGGGTTTTTTAATTGATTTCATTTTCTTTTGCTTATCCGCAGAAAGCTGGAAATTAATAATTGAAGATATAAACAGAAAAATAATCACTTCTGCAAGTTCATAAATATATTTAAAAGAAACTACCTCCTGATGCTCTCAAACACTGGGAAATTATACAGTAAAAACTGAACCCCAAGTAGTCCAAAAGTCCTGGGTGTCTGTCTCTGAACCATCTGCTTTTGTCTAAGGAGGACTTGTAGCTGGTGGAAAGCTACAAGTTTTGGGGACCAAATCTTACAGCTTTGAGCCAATGATTGTAACTTCTTTGTCTAAAAATAACTCTTCCTTAATTTTAAAAAAATAATGAAGGAAATTGCTATACTTCCCATGTAAAGAAGCTCTGTTCAAATAAGAAAATGCAACTAATTTGGTCCAGGTGTCTTGGAACAAAATATAAAGCTACACAGATTCATTCAGGGATCTCTAGTATACCCTCTCATTGCCATGTCTTTCAGTTTCTTTCAGGACAGAACATCAGCCTTACTTGGAGAACAAAGTAGGAAAACCTTGCCCAGCTGTACCCCTGACAGGTGTTTTTCTCTGTCATGTTTGTTTCTTACATTCTGCTTTCTGCCCTTATTCTTGCTTTTTTCTCTTTAAAGGAATGATAGTGGAGTTAGACTCTAAACTGAGTCTCAGGGAAAATGTTTCCATATTTCTTTCCTGTAGGGAGCGTTTGAAGTATGTCTGTGTCTACTGTCTGTCTCAAAAAGGTGCTTTGTGAAAACCTGAGGATGCAGACTTGCATCCAGATGCTGCCTCCATGCAACTTTTGACTTACACTGGAACAAGAACAAAGTAGATGCAGCAGTAAAGAATCCAAAATTCGGGCTGGTGTAAAGTGTGAAAGCTTAAGGGTATCTTGAGTGCTTACTGAAAATACCCAAGACAAGAACCAGCTTCTGCCACTGCCAGGCACAAGCCTGCAGGTGGTGCAGCCCTGACTGGGGACCTGGGACCTGTCCAGGCTGGAGGGAGAAGCCAAGGAGCTGACAGCCCAAGGGACACTGCCCACGGGGTTTTTTTTCCCAGACTGTTTTGCTGAAAGCAACTCACAGGAGGAATGCAAGGTGATGTCTTACCTACTGCATTGAGGGTATTTTCAAGGAGCTTGGAGAAAAACCTGCTGGGTGTGGTACTTCTCTCTTCCTACCCAGTGTTAAAGAAACACTATTCCTTGGCAGGTGGAGGGGGACAGAGAGGCTGTTGTCTTTTTGCTTGTTAATTATATTTTTATATGCATTTTCTGCTTGCTTGCTGCAGTAAGAAATGAAAAGGAAAAAAAAGTATTCACTTCTTGAAAACCTCAAATTCCCATTCATGCAACAAATACTTCTCATAATGTGTTCTAATTGCAGAGTGCAAATAAATACCAGTCATTAAATAATATTAGGTTGTTTCTAAACAGAAAAATCATTAACCCCAAATCAAGCAATTATGAAATCACCTCCTCTGAGAACAAACAGCTCAGAAGCCACCAAGAACACCAGCGCCGTGTGATAAAACCCTCTGCCCCATGTGCTGCTCCTGGAGCCTTTCCAGTGCCTTCCCAAGGCTCAGATGTTGTCACAGCATTAGCTGCCAGAGGAAGTCTGTTCTTGCCAAATCGTATCTTCTTGGCTGCTCTGTGCTCTTGTGCTGCTGGCGTTCTGCTCCGTCAGCCTCTGCAGGGTTGCTTTTATTTGTGATATTTATAAAAAGGCTGAAGCACCTGGCACAAAGGAGGATGGAGCTGAACTGGGGAAGGTGTTGAGCAAGCAGCCTGCTAAAATGTTCCTGGTGTGTTTCGCTGTGAGGGAAAAGCCATGGGAGTGACCAAGGGATTGGAAATGTTTGGAGTTGCAATCTATTGAATGTATCAAAGACATGTGGTTGCAGACACCATCAGTAAAGGCCTACATTGGGTGCAGAGGTTTGTCAAGTTGGACTCCTCCTGGCAGGGGTCTGATGGGAACCAGTGGCCAGAAGTTGAGCCAACTTGAACAAATGCAGGTAAGAAAGAAGAGGCTAGATCTCATATGCATATCCAGCTGCTGAGCAGTGAGCTGATAGTTGTGGTGAACTCCATACCTATGAGCACAATTATTTTTAACAAACACAGTATCAGGTGCTTCCTACAGGCACAGTGGTGGAGCCATTAAGGCAGGAATAAGCACTCAGTGGGGCTGTCCTGTGACAGAGGTCAGGGTCCTGATGATCTCAGTTTATAAATTGGCTCAGAAAGTTACCAAGATGAGGGATTTCTCTGTGAGCTGCTGTGCAGGAGGGATGCAGCAGCACAGGCAAAGCCACCCAGTGCTCTCCATCCCCCTGTTTCACGCTGGAGTTAATCCTGCACCAGGGCTGGAGTCACACTGACAATGGACTGTTACAAGCAGCAGGAAAAGAAAGGTAGTGGATCAAGCCACAAGGAAGATGGATGCAGGGAGAAATGCACTGCCATTTAGGGGCCCAGTGTCTAAACGAGGGGAAGGAAAATCCCTGACCACAGAAATCTCCCTGTGTGCAATTCCTAATCAGCTAAAGGAACCTGTTCCCAGTTTGCCAGGAGCAGTTCTCCTGTCCTTGTGAGCTGGCTGTGATTTTCTACAGCACTCATAAATACTGGTGTCATGCTGAACACATCACTCCTGCACAGGCCAGGCTGGGCTCTGGGTACCATCAGTGTACCATGTGCAGAAGCTGAGTGTGTAGAATCACTGCTTCCACAAACCCTGCCTGCAGCTAGAAAATAAATGATCCTTCTGCTTTGTTTTCCTTCACAACTGCTGGTCACAAAGCAGCAGGCTTGCCTGAGGAATCAGACATGGAACACAGTGGCCAACACTGCAGAGACCTTACAGTGAGGTACAACAGGAGATGGAAGTAAACTTCTTACACCACAGGGATTTATTCATATTCTCACCCAGCAGAGCACATCAGCTGTGAAGGTCTGGAGGGGGCAGCCACATGTCTTTCCTCTGTCTGAGCATGAGAAGCAGCTTCTGCCCCCCCACCACCTCTGCCAAAGCCCTGTCCCAGTCCATCTCTTCAGAGATATTTAGTGTCTGTTGTGAGCATTTTTTTGGGCCTCCCCACAGTAGAGATGTTGCCACATTGTGCCACAGTGGAGTCTATAGGATTTTGTATACTAACTCCTTCCTCAACCTTGCACAATGCACAATCTGATCTTTCCCTGCCAACCACAGTACCAGCATTGGTTACTGTGCCCTCACACTGCTGTAGGTATTTTATCTCCATCCTACAGAAGAGCTTATTAAAATACTCAGCAACACAAGATCAGCTCATCCTGTCCTGCTATCTTAAGCATCCATGAATCCCTTTCGTAAGGGATCTCATCACAGAGGTAAGTGCTGTTCTTTTTACTATACTCAGACCTTAATCTTCTCAGTAGACCAAGGGTTTTAGAGATGCTGAAGTCTCCAGACCCTGATGTTTTAGTGGTCCTTTGAAGCTTAACCTTGGATCTCAGAGTCAGTCATCCTGTTCCGCCTGCATGCCAGGGAGCCCTTTGCTCCCTGCCTGTCACTTGGAGCCTTATTTAGAGAAGTGTTTGGTGGGAAGAAGAGAGCTTGTAGGAAATGTCTATGCTGTGCCATGTAAATTGGGGATGGCTCTGTGCCTGGGGTGGCTCTGGGCTTCAGCTTGAAAATCACAGCTTCTCCTGATCCTCTGCAAGGGGTCAGTGCCCTGTAGGTTCCCTCTCCCTTTGGTAGTCTGCTCTTGTCTAAAAGTGGTCTCTGGCCTTCATTTCACTTGTTAAAACCTGCTGGATGCATTAAGCACAGGTGCCAGTGGTTAAGGTGGACCTCAGAAGGCTAAATTCTGCTATCACCTCCATCACTCCATTTGGGCCTACAGCTCCATCTCAGCAGGTGTGTATAACACCGTGGGGCAGCTCAGCTCAGCTCATGAGGGTGCTGAGTGCTGGCTGATTGGTGTTTGTCAGCACACCTAAAATAGTGTGGGGTATCTAAAATCTGCTTCCAGGGACTGTCTGGGGAGCAGAGTCACTGTGCCAGGCTGGAGGGTGTGGGTCATGCCTGCAATCTTGAGCAGTCTTTGTATCATGGTATCAGCCTTTCCTCTTGGTAAATGTAGCAGAGATTGATGGGTTTGTTTTGCTTAGGTGGTAATGAAGCAGTTAATTGCACTCGGTAATGGCTGTCTCTGCCCAGCTGCTCAGGGAAATATTTTAGAGGCTTGCCCCGCAGATCCTGGGCTGTGAAAGCACATCCAACCCATCACCCAAATCCCTGGCCGCTCAGCTTTCCCAGCTCCCTTGTTGATTGTTTTGCTCTTTCCAACACATGTTTTATCTCCTTGTTTCACCAGCCCTCTGTGCTAAATGTTGTGTGCAGCGCCTGGCAGCAGGAGCGGTGCCAGCGCGGGCTCCTCCCGCACAGCTCCGCGCTCGGGAGGCGCCGCACCCGCGGGACCGGGAGGCAGTGCTGCTGCCGGGGAGCGCATCGCCGCCGTGCTGCGCGATTCCCGCCGCGGCTCCTCGCTCTCCCCGCCTGCTCCGGCCGTGCGGGCGCTCTGCTCTGCCGTGACTGATCTGCACAAACCCTTCCAAGCCTGCCACGTGCTAAGACACTTCCCTTCCTTCCCGCCTTCACCGATAGCCCCCTGTCCCCCTGCTCTGATGGAGCGTGAACTGCTGCTCCTGCACTGCAGCCTCTACATGCAACAGCTACGAGGTTGCGTTATTTTTCTTCACTGGGACTTTTAAGTATTTTTAAGGCCCGTCCTAGCATACTAAAGTCACCTTCCACCAAAACAAGTATCTCATATTTAAAATGCAGCAAAGCTATTCTTTACAATTCTTGCTAAATCACAATTTTTCCATCTTTAATGTCCCAGCCGCGCGGGACAGGGAGCAGGCAGCACTTCCACAAGCCGGGCTGCTCTACCTGCTGTCAGAGCACCGCATTCTGGCTGTGCCGAGTCATTAGACTTTTAGGTCAACTGCTTGAGCTGCGTGGAAGCCGACTGTGTTTGAGGGGATGAGTACCGAGTCCTTCCATCCTCCGCAGAAGCGCTAAAGCCAACGCAGAGCACAATATTTGGGTCAAATGTAAGCGGTTCGAGTGCTGAAAGCTTTCCCACCGGGCACAGTGGCAGGGATCGCGCTGTCCTCCGGGGCCCCTGTCCCCGGTGGGTGCTGGCAGCTGGCACCCCGGTGTCGGGTCTGGCACCAGAGCATACCCCGGGATGGCAGCGAGGGAGGTCCCAGCTGCGCTGCGCTCCTGCCTCAAGTGAGAAATAAGATTTTCAATGCTCCGTAAGCCCACAGGAGACCACGAGCTGCAGCGCGAAGCCGCCGAGCCTTGAGAGGCGGGCGCAGCTTCCCTGGGTCGGGTAAGAGCAGCAATTCGTGTTTTCATGCCCAAGCCCTCTGTGACCGACGGCAGCGGCGCTTGTCCGCTGTGCCAGGCACGGCTCCCGGCACGAAGGGTCCGTTCCCGGCCGGGCCAGGGCGGCGGGCGCGGCGCAGTCTCGGTGTGACCCNAAAACCGCCCAGCCGGGTCAGCGCCGGTTTGCCAGTGCTGCCGGAGCTCATCCCTGGCCTCGGTCCCCGCAAAACCCCTGAGCCCGGGCACTCACCGCCGGCCGGGCCTCCAGCGCTGTTTACCAATTAACATGGAAATACCAGCAAGCCCGGTAAGTAGCCAGGCCTCCAGATCCCCTTGGAATTGCAGCTAGATATGAGAGGCCGTTTTAGTGTTTTCCATTCACAAGCCGTCTTGAAATGGAAATAGGCAGCTGAAGTTGTTCAGGCAAGACTCGGTGCCCAAAGCAGCGAGTTTGGTTTCCATAGCCTGGCTGTGCCTGGAGCCAGCCGTGTGTGTGTGGCTGCCTCATCCCTTTACTGCATGTGTAAGGGCAGGAGCTTTGCAGTCCCCGTCTCAGAGATGACAACCGTGCCCACCTTGGCTGATGTGGGAGTCTGCTGGAGACTTCGGGCTAAAAAATCCCCTCAGCCACTGGAAAGACTTAAGCAGCTTGTAAACATCTACAGCAGCACATCCAAGGCAAGTTTTGGAAGCGTGTGGTGCAGGACAGCTTGAGCTGGTGTTGCTCCTGCATTGTTGTGACAGCTGAGAACAGAAACCAGCCCTGAAAGATTTGCAGTTTAGTCCTCTGATTTAGAGTCTGGAGAGTTACAGGAGAGTATCTGCTGTGCTGCCAGGGCTCTGTTTAATGTCTTGTCCTGGGGTGGGAAGCAGGAAGGAGCTCTGTTTTTCTGCTGCCCTGTCACAAATCATTGGTCTAGGGCTGTTTTCCTTAGTTTTCCACTTGTTCTCTTCCTGCACTTCTCAGGCATCTGTGACACAGTTTTTGGTTCATAGATTCAGGGAGCAATAGGGCAAGAAGTTCCTCTTGGAGGGCATTCCCAGCCCAGGAAAGGGCAATAGCCATGCAGAACTGGCCATCCCTGCGTGTGATGCTTGTGATCATCTTTGTGTGGCTTCTACTGAAACTCAGCATGACATTTTACATCCAGCCCATGAAGAGATCATCTCATGGCTGGGTGATACCAGGAGAAACTGGCAGGATAAAACTTCTTGGAAGAATGACATTTCAAGGCCTCCCAAGACTTGTTTGTTAATTTATGCTGACAAGTATTTACAAAAATTTCCATGCATCCAGCCCAGAACGTCCTGCTGTCTCCGAGTGTGCCATACGGCGCAGTGTTCATCTTCTGCTCCAGAAGCATCTGTGCCACTGGGCACAGCTTGGGGGACCAAGGCGCTGACCATGAAAACCTGGTGAGCAGCTGACATGGCAGAGTGGGGCCAGGCTGCCCTGCAGGGCTCCCACACGACACTAATTAAATACCTCAGCTCTTCCTTCCCCTCCACTTGGAAATCTCACCCTTAACTTGACTTAAAGCCTCCCTGTGAGTTTGCCAACTTGGAGAAATTTTTTTTTCTATGAGATGAGCTCTCCTTGCCAAGAAGGTTTTAATAACTCACCATGAAATTTATAGAGTTTAAATTTAAACCACACGTGGGAAAGTGGAGCTGTAACAGTTTAATCCAATTTAACCTTGAGCGATCCGTTCCACAGCGCTCAGGCAGACAGTTCACACCACAAGCAAAATTCCTGTGTGGGGTGGCAGACAGCAGCTCTCTTACCATGTCTGTGTCCTTTCCAAAGCACAAAGGACCATATTGGGCCATTTATGTTCTGTTTCATTCTCCTGCAAGTCTCCCCTTGGAAATAGCAGGAATCTGATGCAGCTCAGATTTGGGCATACCCCTAGGAAGAAGCTAAGTCTTGTTCTTGCTGTCGTGTTTTCCTTCCTACACTAAAGAATATCCTTTTCATCCCCCAGTTGCAGCCACCTCCTTTCCTGTCCCATCACAAGAAGAAGGCATGTTTCACAGGTGACCATATAAATGCATCTTGTTGGGGAAGCAATCTGCTGGGAGTCTTCTTGGTACTCTCCAAGGAGAGGAGGTGGGGAAGTTTCATTGCCAAGTCAGCTAGAAGTTGAAAAGTTTTATTTCCATTGACCACCTTTGTCTTTTTGTAGCAAAGTCAGTTTTATATCATCACTGCTCCAGTGTGGAGACCTGAAAGACCAAACATACATTTGTAGCAGGACTGGCAAAAGCCTGTTGAGTGGGGATGTAAAATGCCCCAGCCCTGGGAGGATGCAGTGACTGCATTCAGAGGTGTGTTGGTGGCCTAAACCTGGAAGGGGTCTCCCATGGTGTCCAGCTACGGTTAGGAAATTTGCCTGTGAGCAGCTGAAGGTGTCTTTATGTATCATGTGCATCCACAGCAGTTGTGGTTGTTCTGGTAACAAGAACTACACTGATTAACTTTCTGTTGCAGTCCGTAGCAGGCTGTGCCTGTTGGAAGTGGGCAGACTTGATGATTTTCTGGGATGGCCAGGTGGAGACCAGAAATCCAGGCTAGAACTGAGATGGTTGGCTTAAAACCTCAAGGAACCATTGCATGAATGGCAGTGCTGTTCCTGATCCAGCTGTGTTTGCTTTGTTTCTGAACAACTGCCTTTGGTGCTGCCCTTCTTGGTGGTATCTCAGCCAAAAAAAGGTAACAGCAAATTCTGCTTTCCAGACTTTTATTCTTTTCCCCTGGGCTTGTGCATTTAACAGAAGATCATCCAATAATTTGCTTTGGTGAGATTTGCTTGTTTGCTCTGTTTCTGGAGAGAGGGATACTCACCAGCTAAATATTTTTTATATGCATTGGATATGACGTGGTGAGACCAGAAATGAGTTTCATGCTGTCTTCCCAGCCGGGTAGTTTCCCAGGGAGGTTGGCTGTTGCCTGTGCAAATCAAGGTGGAAGCTTTGGGGTGGCAGAAAAAGAAAATATTCCTGAAACTGAATTCCCTTGCAGCTTGCCAGGTGTACCAGGCTGACTCACCAAGGCGGAGGTTTCCAGAATGACTAATGACTGAGCAGGCATTGATTTTTGCCTGTCTAATGGGACATGTCTTAAAAAGTCTCCAGTTTCCAGACTGGGTGGGGTGCTTGCCCTTTGAAAATCAGATCCATGTATTGTGTATCGAGTTGACTGTCCCAAAAAAGAAACCACAACCTTGAGACCAGGTAAGTGTGTCCGTGGCAGGCTCCGGGCTGCCAACAGCAAGGTGCTGAGGCAGCAGCTGAAGCTGCCCTCATGTGCTCCCGTGCTTCATTGCTAGGATGAGCAGGGCCTCAATTACACACTAGAATTCTCAAAGCCTTGTGTCCTCATGTGAGGGGTTAATACACTCCCTAAAAGGGAGTTTCCTTCCTTTTTTTTCCCTCACGAGGGTAATAATTTCTTCTCCTGTTGTCACCTTTCTGCTCTTGATGAGCACATCAAATTCTACATGCATAGGCCTGGCCACTCAGTGACGCTTGAAGTTGCTCTCAATCAGTAGTTCCATGTCAGCTCCACAGGAGACAGGGCAGACCCAGAGGCGATTGTGAGGACAAGAGCATTGTAACATGATATGTTATTTCTCATCATGGCTGTGACTGTTTATTCCTGAATCACTGCCCCAGAAGAAATACAGAAGTTAATCAGACTTACTCTGACTCCGAACTCTCTGTTGAGCTCCCAGATGACAGTGGCTTCACACTTGATCCAGGCTGAGGCATTCAACTGGTGCGGGAGTGGGGAAAGCCCAGCTCTGGCTTGTAAATATGCCAAGCAAATCTACTGCCCAACACAAAGTTATGTGCCCTAAAGAGCACCCACTAGGTGTGAGGAGACAAAGGTTTGGGTTCTTTGCCCTTTCTTGCGCTCTGTTTCATCAGGCTCTGGATCTGTCTGGCACCATGTGCGTGGTCTCCCTCCTCTTTGGTGACAGCACCAGCACAGGTTTAGCACTTCATCTCTGCTCCCTGCTGCTTCCAAGAGCACAGCATGCTGGGCTGCCATGGACGTGCTCAACGCCCTCCTGGGAGATGCGCCAGGAGGTGGGTGGTTGTCCAGCCCTATCAGGGCATGTGTGCCACTTGTGAGGCAGGTCTGTGGGGCCAGGTGCTGCTCCTGGTTTAACCATCATTGGCTTTAAACTGCCTCCCCTCCCCAGGGGCAGATTTGTGGCTCCAAAACACAGGACTGTCTCCCTGTGGAAAGAAATGGGAGCTGCTACTATAGCCCAAGGAAGGGTCTTTCCACTCTTCCTTTGGACTCACAGTCACTCCTGCAATTGGATGTCTGTTGGACATTAGGGTTAAGTCCTTTATGGGTGTTTCAAAGCTGATTTTTCCTGAGTGGGGGTAGCAGGAAAAGTTGGGCAGAGTCACCGTGGGCTGGTAAAATCAAGGATATCCAAGTAGCCTTGACAAATATGACTATGATCAAACCAAGCAGTGTTTTGTGGTCTGTGCACTGCACTAGCAGCTCATCGAACTCACCTTTTCCTGGGAATAAAAGTCTAGTCTCAGGCAATGAAGGAGCTAGAGAGCATTAGGCTTTTAAGAACCAGACTTCAGAGACTGCATCCTCAAATTTTCTGCCATTTAAAATGTTTCCCTAAGGTTTTACTGCATGTAAATGAAATGATAATTACAATATTTTAATCCAATTAGCTCCCTTCATGATCTGGCAGGTGCAAATTGGAGATGGATCAAACTTCTTCTTGCAGTGGATTATGCCTGGAGCCTCCTTAAAGCTGCTGTCTGGCCCTGTGTGTACACGCTGTATGGCGTGTGTTACGGGGGACTGCAGTGAGGCCCTAAATTATGTATAGTGTATGAATTATTGCTGAAATGCATCACTAAGGCTTCACTCATCGAACATTTCCAGCTCCATGTGAGCAGCATGGGAAAAGCCAAGTATTTGCCTGTGGCATGGGCAAGGTTTTCATCTGCATGAATTTAAACAGTGTGTGTCACTGACAGAGTCACAGGTCACCTGGAGTTAACTTAATACATTCCCCTACATCTTGAAGGAAATGTGTTTTGCAAGCTCTCAACTGATTAGCATGGAAATTACACTGGGATTTCTTGTGAAAATGGGGACAGAGATGAAAAAAAAAAAAAAAATCTTGATGTGTTATTTAAAAACAGAAAACTCTTTGAAGACCAGTGCAGCTGCCCTTTCTCAGGCACATCTCCCAGCTCATGTCAGGGAGGGCATCCTCTCTTCCTCCTGCCTATCAAAACCAAGAGCAGGGAGCCCACCCTCTGCAAGGCAACAGGAGAGAGATGTCTGCAGTGAGGGTTCTGAGCATGGCCTAGGCCAGCAGCAACCTCTGGAGGACAGTTTCACACAGGTTTTCATAACACCTGTGGATATCACCAAGCTAAAAATGGTGGAAAACTGCCTGTTAAAAACCCTGCTCCAGACAGGGTGTTTGAATAGCAGTAGGATTTTTGTCCCACAGCACTGTCCTGATGTGGCCTATTGCCCCAGGGACCCCAAAGGGAATTGAAAGGATGAAGGAATTGCTTCTTGACAAAACCCAGTGCAGTTGTTCTGACAGTGTTACATTATTCCAGGAATAAAATGACAACTTTTCTTTTACTGTTTTATTTTATTTTATTTTATGGAAGTGACTGCATTTGCTGAGAAATGACTGAACCTCCAGATCATCTGACTTAAATGACACAACTGTCCCTTGAACATCCTGGTCTGTACTGGCTGGGCACCCACCTTTACTGCATGGATGAGATGAAGGATAACCTCCTTATCTTTGACCTGTTTTGAATGGAGAAATATTATTTATTTCACCATTTATGTCTTGATTTCCCCTTGGAAGGCTGCTGCCAGTCTGTGCTGAATGAAAGCTCTTACGGGACAGAAAACCTTCATTCCTTTTAAAAGAAGGTCTCAGTAAATACATTTCAGAATAAGATTTCTTTTGACACTTGCTTTTCAAATCCCTGTTTATTCCTATACCTCCATAATCTTCCATCAACAGAGAGGTGGAAAGGGAATTTAAAACTGCCTTTCCTTTAGCACCAAGACCCAGCTGCAAAGACAGTGTTTGTCAGTGATGGGAGAGGAGCCAGGCCCAGGGAGATGCTGGAGCTGAGCTGTGAGGAGCAAGCCACAAATTATATTAAATAATAATTAAAAATAAAACCAAATGCACGGAATGTTTTTGGACAAACTGGAGAAAATGAGTTTGTACATTAACAGTCTGTGAACATTAGGGGGTAAAATCCTGCTGGCAGCATTTTACTCTGCTGTTGGGTGTGTAGATGCTCTGTGGTGCAGTACAGTCCTACCTTTCATTTCAAAGGGATGGGAGATGCTGTCACCTTGAGCTGAGGCTGGGATGGGGAGGCTGTTTGACCTTGTGATTGGTTGTCCTCCACTTTAGCTGAAGTTCCCCCATGTCAGACTGACTCTTGTTCTGACCCTCCTCAGATGAGGTACAAATTGGGGACATCCAGAAGCAATTTGGCCTGAGAAGGTCTTTGCTGCTGTGGGAGGAGATGTGGTGGTGAATGTTCAAATAAGATTTGGGTTCAGAGCCTTAGCTGCCCCATGATGTTGGTTGGTTTGAGTTCAGCTCTTGATCTCCACATTAATTTTTCAGCATGAAAGTGCAGAGCACAAGAAGCAGAAGCCTTGGCAAACTGAGGACACCCACCCTGGGAGAGAGAGAAAATTTCACATGGTTGGAGAAACCAGAGCCAACTGAAAACTAGGAGCAAGGCAAGGGGCAAGATTTTCTCTGGTTAAGGCAAGCAAAATAGATTTGAGACCCTAACCAGTTTAGTGAATTCACTTGATGGCTGCCTATAAATTCATGTCCTTAATAATTTATATTGAAAAATTAACGTTAAACAGGTTTGGGAAAAGGTCTTTTTTAAATTTTGTTTTGGTTTGGGTTTTTTGTTTTATTTTGGTTTTGTGGGTTTTTGGTTGGTTGGTTCGGTTTTTCTTTGTTTTTGCTAACATAATGGGGGTCTACCCCAGGCCTCCTGCTGGGAGGGCTTTAGGAGGAGATGGGTTAAAACAGCCTTTCCTCTGGAAATGGGTCCCTGTGGAGTCCTGTTAGCTCCTGCTAGGTTTGAGGATAACCCGGTATTCGTAAGTATTTTGGGGGTGGGGGAATAAATCTTCACTTTGAGCAAACAAAGAAGTGGACATTTGCTTGCCAGGTGATGGCTTGCAGCACCTCTGTTCATTTGGAGCACCTCCTTACAGACGATGCCCAAAATGTCACCTGTGGGGTAAGGCACAGCCAAAAGCATGTGATGGTATCAGGCTCTGTCTTCCCCATGTTGCACATGAAATGAAAATGGATGCCAAAATGGGTGTGTTTCCATCGACCCTAGAACTCCCGCAGTCAGAGTGGCCTCTTCCCTACATCAGTTACTTAGGGATAAAAAAAAACCCCTCAGAGTCACATTTCTGTGTGAAGAGCCTTTTCTGGGGGCACCTGTGCAGGGGCATCTCCCAGTGATGACCCTGAATGGCAGAAGCTGATGGTGACTTTCTGGTGAGACATGAATGTTTGAAGGGTTTCTCATTCCTGTCACAAACCTCCTGTGTTCTCCTGGGAGGCTCCCTCCTTTCCTTGCTCCTCTCTTTACTGCTGCTGAACTGCACTTCCAGGTTTTGCCAAAGGACCAGGACACAGCTATGGTCATATAGGTGGAGAAAACACCTCGGCCAACACACCAGGTGAGATGGCAGGAGCAGCAAGCTCCATCACATCTCCCTTCCACCTCCTTGCTCTGCTGCTTCGCTGCCCAGATGTCATACCAAAAAAAAACCAAAAAAAAACAAAACAAAACAAAACAAACAAACCAAAAAAACCCAAACAAAACCAAACCAAACAAAAAAAAACCACCTGCTCTTGGCAAGGCAAAACTACTCATCCCCCAGCCTGGAGAGGAGCAGGGGAGGGGGAGTGGCCTGAAGGTCACTATATACTGATGGGACAAATTTCTGAGTAGTTGGTTGCATTTTTGTTTTTTCTTGCCCCCGACTTCTCAAGAAATCTGCAGTTTGAGGTTTTTGAAGCTGTTTCCTCTTGCTCAAGCCGCCTGACGTTGGCCAGCGCCGGTTCTGACGCAGCATCGCCCTGTCGCAACCCTGCTCAGCTCCTGCCCGTCCTGTGGGAACCCGGGACTGCCTCTGCAAGGCTCCTGTTGGGAAAGAAAACAGTCTGGTACTGACTAGAGAGAGTCAGGGAGGGATGAGGGGGGTTGTGAGATGCCTCAGGCTGCTGGGGAAGACGGAAGTGCTTTAGGTCCTTGTTTATTTATGTTTTACATCAATGGGGAGGTGGGAGTTTGGGTCCTGCCTGAACATGGACCTTGGAGAGAAAACCTCTGAGAGTGCTCTGGTTGAATTTAGGAACAAAATAACCACTGTGCTCCCTGATTAACTCCTTAACCCCAGAGAGGCCTCTAGCATAGAGCCTCTGCTTAACTGAGGTGCCGAAATTGACATCTCCCAGCTGCAAAACGTGGCTGCATAAATGTCCTGCGGGACGGGTCAGACATCTCCGGAGCTGCAGCCACCTCACATAGACGCTTCCCATTCTCCACTGACTATGTAGGAAAACTGGGGTGCCTCCAGGTGGCAGCCCTGACCACTCTAAACAGGGGTTTGTTTTTCCCTTGAAATTATAAGGGAACATCGGTAGTGGATGATAACTTGGGATTCAGTCCACCTTAGCAGCACAGTAGTGCTTAGGACAGTGCTGGATGTGTTAGTGGAGGTGCTCTTACTTTCATACAATGATCCAGCACCTGCAGGAGTCATCCCAAAGAAAAAGATGTGGGCTCTGGATTCTGTCAGCCCACAGACAGGGTTGAAGGATTGCAGGATTGACCCTGCAGCCTCCACAGCAGCCTTGGTCCTGCCCAGGACCAGGCTGGCAAGAATCACATGGGCAGAAGAATAAGCACAGGTCTTAGTGATTGCAGCATTCAATTGACTGGTTACAGCTCAGTACCTGGAAATATTACATAAAAATGCAATTAGATAAACAATGCCCCCCACCAAGAAGCCCAAGAAGCATGGACTGGATCCTGCAATGAAGTGGCTGCTACTGGCAACAAAAAGCGGCCTTCTGGCACTGTGTGTCCCTATAAACCTGTTTTTGTGCTTGAGAACACCCAATAGCTACTGGGAAGAGAGAGGTGGAAAGCTCAGGCTGCAGACAGCTCTGCTCCACCAGCATTTATGTGGTCAGGCACCCACAAGCACGTTCCCAGTAAGAAGTCAGAAATCTGTGGGTAGTGACTGAGAGGCTCCTTACAAAATTTGAACTTCATCCCTTTGTGGATCAAATCAACAGCACCTTGAAGGGCTTCTTCTTAAAGGGGTTTTAAATAGCAATAAAACATTTACAAGTTGACAGCAGTAATGAAACTTGGGTGTTCCCAAAATCTGCAGCTCAGTTTCTATTCCCAAAAGAAGCTTATTGCTCACGGGTGCTTTACGCTATTCAGGAAAATGCCCTGCTTTCTGACCAGAAGTTAGACTTGTAGGCTGAGTATGCAGAATTTGAATTTTCCTTTAATGCAGTGAAAAAGCAGCACAAAGCTGCTGTTTGAATTCAGGTTAGTCTAAGGATAGAAATCCCTTTTATTTATACTTTTAATTAAGGATGAGTTTTTGTTTCTGTCACAATGCACAGAATTATTTCTAAATCATATTTGAGACTTCCAGCAGAAGAGGTTAACCAATACTGTGAACTCATCCACCCAGGGGAGCTCTGCATTAATGTGGTATTTAAGTGGGGAGATCAAAGCTTTGATACCAAATGAAATGCTATTAACAGTTTCGCACAAGCAAAAACCTTCAAGAAATTTCAGTGCAAGATTTTTTGCACTGAGGAATGACTGTGGATAGGAAAAAAAGGTGGCTCCATCTCAGTGCTGAATTTATTTGGTGGTCAGAGCAGGGGCTGACAGTAGCAAATTGCTCACTGATAGTTGTGGATGTTTTGGCCATGGTCAAAGCTGTGATGTCCCCCTGAGAAGCTGCAGGGCAGAGGCAGAGGCAGCACTCTGCTAACCTGCACCATCTACTCCCAGCTTCCCTGATGAAGACAAATGCTGTAGTGTCTTGCTCTAGTTTGGATATTTCAGCTTCCCAGCTTGCACAATGATCCTCCTGATTCTTTTCTCACATTGTATCCGACTAAATAGTTCAGGAAGTTACCCAGTGACTTTTCTTTTTTTCCTCTTTTTAACCAGAAAGCAGCCCAATTCCTTATGTTCCCATTCAGACATGACTTCTGCTGTTGGTAGGAGAAGTCAAATTCTTTGACTAAACCAGGTTTTGGTTGTCTTCCTTCCATCTCTTGCTGCTTTGCTAAAAAAAAACCCCAAAACCAAACCCCCCAAAAAAACCCACATCAATCAAAAAACAAAAAAAAAGGTATTAGATAGACCTTTTTTTTCAAAGCCTGCATATCTGTTTTACAGCAATATTTTCCTAATTCCACAACTGCAAGCAAGTCAACAATTTATAGGAGTAGGGTTAGACCACTAATGAGCAAGAACTGTAGAAAAGATTTAAGTGGGATCTACAGCATTGACCTGTCCTTTTTTAAATGCCAAGTTTATATACGTGACTGTGCATTTCAAGTGGGTCAAGAGAGCTTGGTTGTAAGTACCCAACACATTGCTGTGAATTAATATTTAATCAAATGTACAAGATAGGGCTGAATATTAAAGCTTACCTTTGATTTTGACTTCTGTGATTTTCTTGGGTTTCTAAACCCCTCTGAAAATACTTCAGCATTTTATAATAGTATTACTCATACGATATGTTTCTTAGCTGTGATTAAAGCTAGTGAGGATGTAAATCTACAAAGGGAAATCTAAGCAAGACCTCATCAGCATAAAGTATGTGGGAGACTAATTTAGTTACATCCCTATTAGTAATGACAAATCAAATTGTTCCTCCTTTTAAATCATTAATATAGCAAGGTTCTGCAACTTGGCACATAGCACGCACGATAAATCAGTTCAATCTGTACACAAACACTGAAGGCTGCCTTAAATCTGGGTTGATTTCTGATTCCAAACTCTTTCAGTGCAGTTCAGGTGAACCACCTTGGTTCCCTGAATACCTGGAAAGAGAAAAAAAAAAAAGAGTTAATCTCTACCCCCATGTGCTGTATATCAAGCACTCAACATTTATAACCCTGCAGCTGATTGCTTAGCAACTGTCTTTGGGAGGAACGACTCACCTGATGTGCCATCGTGAGCTCTTGTGTTGCAGGGAAGAGGCTGGATGAAATGAGGTCAGGCAGTGTAAGCTTACCCTGTGCCGAGTGGCGCTCGCTCCACTCTGTAATGAAATTAATCAAGGTCATTAATTTGATCCTTTTTTATTGTTATAATTTGAAACTGTAATTTGAGGTGGCTCAAAGAGGCGCAGGCATATCTGTAATTATACCTTTATAATTACATTTATATTTTAAGGTAAACATTGTCATGTATTGCTGTAAATAGACTGTGTATGATAGAGAATAACATCGTCTCATACTGGTTTCAGCCAGAGCTGCATGACTGCAGACATGGACTATAAATGGGATGGGGGGAATACTGAAATCCGCCAGTTGTGTGCTGTTTAATTTGGTTTTTGGTGTTTCATGTATCTTAACATCTTAAGGTTAAGACTGAGCTTAAACCCCTAGACAGGTGGAAACACAAAGGCTAATTGAAAGAGATACAGAAGAATTGCTGTTTAGTCACACTGACCTTTAAAAATTGCAGAGCCGTGGCATGAAGGTTGGCCTCATCTGACAAAGCTCGAGGAGTTCATGGTGGCTGAAGAAGCACATGCCAGAGTCACCACCAGACTGATGGCTGTGACAGTGACCAGCGAGGAACCTGCTGCTGATCCTGCAGGTGATGGTCAGGAAAAATTGCATTGTTTGTTCTGTATTTAACATCTCCCTGGGTGAGACCATGGTGGGGGTATGGGAGCACCTTTTGTCTGCACAGCCAATTTGGCTGCCTCTGTTCCCCCCGGGCTCTGCTCACCGGCTGTCTCCGTGGCATGCATATGAGCTCTCTCCTGTCTCTGCTCTGGAGCAAACCAACTGGTTTTTCCCAAGGAGAAACCTTGACATGACTGACAGGGCTTTTTTTCAGGTTGCACAGACAGAAGAGCCTGGCATGAGCTGGACCAGACTCTACGCTGGACAGACCTCCAGCCATCCTAGGAGACCTCATGCCCACTGTCCTCCATGCTGTGCTGTAGACCCAAAATGCCTTCACATCCTGCTGAAAAACATCATGCTGGCAGGCTGCCACCCAGTCCTTTCACCATTTAAAGAATTTCAAACTTACAAAAACATCCCCAACGCAATAATTATTGACTTAGGGCCTGTGGGGCTCTGCAGGGAGCTCAGAGGAGACCCAGGCCAAGTGCTGCACAGAATGAAGGTAAGCACTGCCCTTCAGAGAGCCCTGGTCCTTAGTGGTGTGGACACAAGCCAGCCCGTAGCAAAGAGCAATGGTTAATGGTGCCTCCCAGGCATTTTCCACAACAGCAGCAGACGTGCAGCCTTTGCCAAGTAGCCAACACTCAGCATTTACTTTCTTCTTGCTAAGATTGCTTCTGGACTTTACAAACCTCTTCTTCCCTGTGGCTCAATGCTCTAGTAGCAAAACTGTGAGGACTCCCTGGGGTGGTAGAAGTGGGTGCCACACAAGTGTGTGATGCACCAGGTCTGTGAGGACAGATCTCCAAAGCAGGATGAGGCACCAAGCGTGGGGAGCCCAGAATGAAGGAATCACTCAGCCTGTGAAGGAACAATAAAAATAGAGGTGTTTCTGGGAGAAAACAGCCTGGAAATTAATACCAACCCTACTCCATTTTGGAAGGAATCTCCTGAAGCACGGAAGAAATCTGCCAATTTTCATTAAATAGTTGAAATGAAAAAGTTGAGATATCTTTAATGTAGTAAAAACTGAATTCAAAGATTTAGTGAGAAAGGGGGAGTGAAAGGGTCTTGACTCCTTTGCTTAGTAATAACATTGGTGCAGCTACCACCAATACCTTGCATATCTGTCCTCCTCAGAAAAACAGTGGCAAAACTGGGAGCTTAACTCTTAAGGGCATTGCCCCTGGTTATCTGGCTCAGCTCTCAGCAAATAAACATTTTCTATTTCTCATCTATATTTACCTCATAGTACCTATATAATATTTGTAACCACACATCTGTCTATACTTGGCTTATTCCCTTCTCCATTTAAACACACACACCTGAGAAGAATCATGGAGGCAATCGCCCATCTCCAGCAGCAAAAGCATTCACAGAAAACATTCCAGTACACTTCTGCAAAATGAATATGTGAACATGAATCTGTAAAAGATGAATGACAAAGGACCTGGCAGGCCAGGTGTGTGAATAAGCCATACAGAACCTCAAGATGCAGCTCTCAGTTTAGTGGGCTTTATTTTAGCTTGCCACATTTTTTAGAAATGATGTGGTATTTTTTCAACCTTCATTTCCCAGTTTTTCTGGATTTTTTAAAGATGGTTTTATACAAGGCTCCTGCTGTGACAATGCTTGCTCACTTCCAGATCCAAAAAACAAAAGCATTAGCTTCTCAAAGTTTTTTGATTTGAGTACCCAAACCCAATGGTCATTTCTGAAAATTTTCGCTGTGGAAACTATATCAGGGCTGGGAGAGAGGGGCCATAAAACACTGTGCTCTTCATGCAAGAACTTATTCCAGCAGTAGACCACCTAGGGGCTGGTTTCTCAAGTAGGGCAGCAGATTTTTTTAAGCAATCCAGGAATACTCTGTTCAACTCAGCAAGTGTGATTAAGATGGATGCAAATTCACTTTGACCACTTCAGTCTCTTTAACTTGCTGTGTTTTCTCAGGATCTTTTGGAGAAGGCATTCCTCCTCCAAAGAATTTTGTAAATTTATAGAGCCAAATGACAGAGAACTGAACTCAATCAGATGAAGCTCGAAAGACTGGACAAGGTTTTTATGTCTCACTTCATACAAATTTTGGGTTGGCTGGGGTGATGTCAGTTGCTTCACTGGCATGACCTCCAAAACTAAACACCCTACAGTTTCCTGGTCGCTCTTATACTCCTTCAGCATCTGTAGTAAAAACCCATCAGCTGCAGCCTTGGCTGTGTGAATGGAAGTCTCCCCTGTGCAGTCTGTTATTAAATTCTCTTATGTCTTTATTAGATATTAGATGTGATGAAAGAAGGTGACATCTCCAGGGAAGTCTTGCTTGAGGTGTGGGGATGGGAATGGGGAAGTTAATGGACTGGGGAAGACAAAAAGTCTACAAGTGTAATGATCGTGTAATGTTCCCATGTGAGTATGGACATCCAGAACATCCAAATATCTCTTTTTTTTTCTTTACTCCACAAAGGAAAAGCACTTGAGATGTATATAAACAAGGTACTTAGCTCTTCTCTACTCCATAGCACTTGCTTCTGTTTTAAAGATGGCCTTGGTGTCTTTTTGTTTTTATTATTATTTTTCTGTTCTACAGTTGGCATCCTTTTTATTTCACACACTGGTACAATAGATGAGTTCTCCTTTCCCTGTGACAGTTTCATTTCAGAGAAAAATGGAAAAATCCCTGCAGAATCAGCATTTTACAAACTTGTTGATTAAACAGGATAGGGAAGGATGGATGCAGACTGCAGGACTAAACCCTGGGAAGCTGGTGTGCGGGTGCCAGGAACATTTTGGAGGCCTGCCTGAGGTAGGATTGAAAAGAACATGGTTTGAATCATTTAAAGGCAGGTGCTTAAAAGTCCCCATGCCTTCTGGTGTGCCCTGCATGCGTGCACAGTGTCCTGCTCCTTCCTTCTTGCCCACAACCATCTTGTGAGTGTCTGCAGACATATTTATGATACCAGCAGTACTCATGGTGGTCAGTTTTGTTACCAAAACCCTTCATTTGTTTCACCATGGTTGCAGGCTCCCACCATGCTGATGGAGATCCTGGGAAGCTCCCACCAGGCAGCTCCTGCCCTACCCCCCTCTCTGCTCTGGATCCTGGGAACACCATGGCAAAGCAGCTACACAAGAGAAGGGCTGTTCATGTAGCCTTCTCCCTAATGGACCCTTGCAGTTTGCAGTGTGGCCCGAAATGTGCCTTTTCCATTGGGGTGGACATTAGGCAACAACCCTTATTCTTAAAAGTCTGTAATATACTTGAGAATTAAAGTGAATTAAAACACCCTAGAAGTTTAACACAGGTTTTTCTGTTACTAAATTTCAAGGGGACCAGAGGAAGTTAAAAAAAGGAATCTTAATGACCCCTTTAAAGTAATTTTTAGCTGTTAATTAATTGGAAGTTTATGCCTATTTCTAATCAGGAGTGCATTCTGCCATGCAAATGCTGCAACCTGATGAAGGATGTGCTCTGTCTTCTATATATGACAGAAAGAAGAAGTATTTTCCCTGTCAGTGGAAACCAAAGTTGCATGGGATGAGGACAGTTGGTTCTGCAAGAGAAGCTCATGTGCTCCTGAATCCCAGCTTGCACCATATTGTCACAGTTTCAGGTCTGGCTCCAGTTTGCTCTTTTTAACAGGCTTCTCTTGCATCTCTCTGGGTGGACACTCTGACAGCAGTTGGACACCATGCACCCCCCTCCCCTTTTTTTGGGAAAGGAAACTGAAGGGCAGTGTGCTCCCACGATGTATCTGCATTGCAGCTGCATTTTTAGCTGGCGCTCGGGCTCCTCTGAGCTCAGGGGTCAGATGCAGCTGCTCGTTGGCTGCACAGAAACCTGCGCCTTTATGAGGAAGGTGTGTTGTCGTTGGCTGGCTGGGCTGTGTTTCTTGGATTGCCTCAAAAATAGTTTTCTGCTTTAATGGACCTGAGTGGCTGATGATCTTAACATTTGCTCTAATTGCTGTTTAACTTCAGAGCTGGTTTAATGCGTGTAGCAGTAGCAGTCACAAAGAAAATACCAGAATAAAAAAGGGGTTTTTTTTTAAATCCAAAGCTTTTATGTGTGCAGGGAGATATTTAAATATGTGAGGAGGTTTTTAGGCTTTGGCTTTAAAATAATGTAATCATAGGAACAACAAAACTGGCCATCAGAGTAAGAGAGATGGTGTCCTCCAAACCAGAATCACAGAGTAGTTTTGGTTGTAAGGGATCTTAAAGATCATCTGCCATGGGCAGGGATGCCACCCACTAACCTGGATTGCTCAAAGCCCTGTCCTACCTGGCCTTGAACACTTCCAGGGATGGGGCACAGCTTCTTTGGGCAGAAAGCAAGCAGACCGCAAACTGCTTTCTAATGGATTTCTTAAGGTGTTGAAGGAGACCTGTTCATTAATCTCAGATAAATCTTAGTTCAGTTTTTGTATTGTTATGGTTTATGATGATGATGAGGAGGAACTGATGTAGGACTGCTGGAAACAGATACTACTGAACCTCATAATATTTTACCTATTTTGTCTCAAAAAGGAAAGTGAGCAGCTCTGATGGAGGTGGCCAATGTTATAACCCAGCACAAAACCATATGAAGATATATTTTCATGGGCTGTCTAGGTTGCAGGTAAGATGATGACCAAAATCTAGGTAATATGTAACTGGAAATTTAAGATTTTGTCATAAAGAAACCTGTATGCCCAGATCTTTTGGGGAACAAAAAAAACCCCAGCTACAAAAAAATCATAGATGCTGCATGGTGACATAATTGTGTGACTTAGCAACAGGGCTCCCACAGGCAATAAGGAATGCATCCAAGTGAACCCATGATTTATTGCTGCAAACCCTGGCATGGACACAGAGAGACCTGTACTTCTGCAAACAACCCTTTAGCACAGGCAGCTCAGCAAATCTTGTCTTCTAGGAAATAATTCCTGTGTTACATCAAAACCCTCTCCTTATTCCCCACACACAAGTCAGGGAGGCCAGAGGGTGGACAGGGCCTTGCTCTCCATCAGAGCAGACTCTGTGCCTGCTGGGGCTGAACTGATCCTGCCCTTTGGGGAAGCAGAGGAGTTCAGGCTGGTAGCAGCCTGGCTTACATGCTTATGCCATACCAAATATGTGTATTCACATCTCTTGTCCTCACCCTCACAGTAAAGACTTTCTTCCCAATATCTAATCTAAACCTGCCCTCTTGCCAGTCTGAAGCTGAACTCCTTGTCGTGTCGCTGCATGCTCTTATCAAAAGATCCTTTCCAGCATTCCTGTAGGCCCCCTTTAACAGACTTTTTAATGTCTTGGGATATGAGGACCTCTGGATACAATTATTCTCTAAACTCAATGACACTTTTGAGCCATCATCACCTCCATCCCAACTGTAACTCAGCTGTCCTGCAGTAGCTAAATACAACCAGGAATTAAAATACTGGCATTGGGGTTTTTTTTTTTTTGTGTATTTTGGCTTATTTTTAGTTGTTTGGGCTTTTTTAAAAATTCTCACTGTGAAGCTTTATGACTTTCTGTCTTTGAGTTCAAACTAATGCTAAGGGATTCATTTGGTGAATGGTACTAAATATTTGTTCAGGATGGGAACCTCTGGCCTTACTTCAGCTGAAAGATTTTCATCTGTGCACTCCTGACTGGCAGAGTTTTCTCTCCCTTTGTAAAAAGCAGATTTTCATGCTGTTGTTTCAATGAGGCTTGAAAGTTTTACACCCCTGGGGCCATTGTGTAGCTGCTGGAGCTTTGCTTCTCTGGTGAACTTTCTTTGCTTAGAGGTTATTAATACTTTCTTCATTAGTAATTTAACATTGCAAAGTGAAAACTGCTTATATCAGCCACAGACTAACTGGAGATAAGTTTGTGAATGTAAAACATAATCATGTCATGACATAGAGCAGGTAGCAAGTGCCTGCTCTCTGCTCCCCAACAAAAAGCTGCAAGTTGTACAGCTTTTTAT
Organism: Erpornis zantholeuca; assembly: GCA_013400515.1. Taxonomy (NCBI): domain Eukaryota; kingdom Metazoa; phylum Chordata; class Aves; order Passeriformes; family Timaliidae; genus Erpornis; species Erpornis zantholeuca. Next base: position 45,055 of record VZTN01028801.1, read on the forward strand.
CAGCCTGGTTTATAAAGTATAATCCCCAAAAGTCCTTCATTATTGCATTTAAGATCCTTTTTCAGGTGTTCCTTCCCTTTGTCATCCAACAGCCTCCCCTGATCTGTGTGAGTCTGTGAAAGTGCTGATAAGGTGACAGGTATAAAGGGGCCCATAACTTTAGAGAGAAATACTTTCCTGCCCTTAAGATTCCCAGCCTCAAGATGCCTGGGGAAAAACTGCCTTTTTTCAGTTTTCTCTGGTCTGTGTTTACCCTTCGTGGGCTCACCAAAACCCATTAGCAGGAACCATCAGCACAGGAGCTAGGGCACAGGGATGGGCCCATACCCACAGCCCATCCTCTGGCAGAGCCTCTGACAAATCTGGGGGTACAGCAGGCCAGCGTGAGCAAGGGCTTGCATTCCACCCCTTGTGTGTCTGCTGTTCTGGTGGATCTCATGCCATGCAACATCTGCAGCACCAGAGCAAGCACCCACACCTTTCAGCAGAGGTGCCACATTAAGCCTAGGAAAACTAATTGCTCAGGCTGAGCTGGGAGGATAAAGCACCCTTTTGCTTGGGAATCATAGAAATGTTACATTCTAGGGCTGTGCAAGCTGAGAACTGTGTAAACAGAACAGATAAATTATCCCCCAAGTTACAAAAGGGCTCAGAAGTAAAGCTACAGCCAACCTTTGCATTAGTTGGGAACAGCTGCATACAGCATAGCCTCCAAATTTCCATAGAAACTTGGATCAGCCATAGATTATCTTCATTTTGTAAATGTTTTAATTATTATACTATAATTCTGTTCTGCAGGGATTGTAGTGTTAAAGCCATGGAAGCCACATTTAAAAAGCAGTTTCCCTAGACCATATTTTAAGAGCCAAGCTGGTTTAGGATTGAGACTTACAGTTTCTGATAGATTTGATTTTTTTTTCCATGCTACTGCATGCGCTCTTTTAAATAAATAAACTCCCACCAAGCTTGCTACTCCAGTGGGACTGGATTGAACTTCCCAGGCATGCATGAATTATAAAGTCACATATATGTTCCTGTGGAGAGGAGAATTACTTGCAGAAACAATCTCCTGATGCACGTAGCTTGTATTGGTCACTTAAAAAATAAAACCCCGAGTGCGTGCGGGTGGCAGGAGCCGGGGCCGCGCCCCGACGGGAACCAGCCCTGCATTGCCCCACACGGACGTGTCGGTCCCTGCGTGTCGCAACCTCTCTGCGCTGTGGCACGGCGGAGATGGCCCTGCAGATTGCACAAGGGGATGACAGGATGTGGCTTCTGCGTGCGCCGGCGCCGATGTTTACGAGAGCAGGTACCAAAGTGGAAGCGGAGTCCGGCAGGCGGCCCTGGGAGATGTGGTTAGATCAAAGGCTTTCCCACGGCGAGGGCTCCCGGTGCGGCGGCAGCGTGCCTCGCAGGGCAGCGCCGAGCGTGTCACCGTGTCCGTGCCATCCCCCGGCCTCCGTGCGTGCCCCGCTGCCGCTGGGCAGCTTTCCTTTTCCTGTGGGAAAGCAGCCTGAGGATCCGTGCTTCAGGAGTGGCTGATGCTGGATTCCGCAGGTGTATATAGGTTGTTCCAGCGTATGGACAAGGGTGTGAAGCTGCCCCGTGCAGCTCAGAGCCTGCCCACAGCCTGCGGAGAGGGGCCCGGCGCCGTGGGTCCGGCAGTGGCTGCAGCCACCAGCACTGCCCTGCCAATGCTCTGCCCCTGCAAGACTCCTCTCCCTGCTTTTCCCAGCCTGTCTCCCATGGAGGCAAGGCCCTAAGAATCAAACCCAATGTCCCTTAAACAACAAATCTCCTAGGACAGAGTTGGTCAAGTCACTCAGAAGGGGTGAAGCGTTTTTTTCCCCAGCAGGGAAAGGTTTGCTTGCCTTTCCCTATGGGGCAGGTGGACAAAAGAAGAGCTGAGCAGCAAACCTGTTGCTTCTTACAGGTGTTGGGCCAGCCATGTATTTTATGTGTTTTCTCTATAAAAATGCTGTGGTTTTGTGCCCTGCACCATAAGAAGCAGAGATGCCAGCAGGTGGGGGATGGTGCAGCCCAGTGCTCACACAATGTTCTTGCAAGACTTATGTCAACAGAAGGTATTTGCCCAAGCCCAGCAAACTGAATTAGAGCACAGTTCCTAACAAAACAGAAATCCTCCTTGCTCATGCTTTGCTAGTCATTGATCGAGGCAGAGTGATGAAATACTCAGCCCTCCTCACCCTGATAAGTGCTTTATTTTTAGAGTACCTTTAGTGTCGCCTTGGTAGCTGGTCCTGCAGGCTGGGTTGTCGCCTCTGGCTCCTGATGCACACGCAGACCCTGCTGTTGGTGTGTGTTGGACTGTCACGGAGCCCTTCCAGCTCCTAATTTACACTTCAGGCCAAATGTCACTGCAAAACATTTGCTTTGTTGTGCTGTCATCTCCCTCTCACCTTCTGCTGCTGTGCTGCATCATGCCCTGACTGTTTGCAGCAAGAGTTTTCTGGTCAGCTCAGCAAAACACATCCTATGTCTTCACGTTTCTCCAATTCCTTCCAGCAAACTGAATATTTTAGGGCACTTCAGGGTAATTTGTTGAGACAAGAAAATGCCTGGCAGGATGCTGTTGTGTGCAGAGGCAGCAGCATGTGCGGTGCCCTCCAGCTCTGCCTGTGGTGACAGAAACCAGCTGGCCACGTGTGCCTGGCTGACAAGGCTCTGGGGGAATGCCTGAGTGTCTGCTCTGGGTATCCCAGGCGATCCCAGCATGTCCCAAGCAAGGCTCACATCAGCACATGAGGACCATTCCCCAAAGCTGCTGCTGGCATGAGCTGTCTTCTTTGCCTTCAAAAGTTTTAGAGTTTTTTGGGCAGTGGTACAATAACACCACCAGGGATGGGAAATATTGGGACCAGTAGTTTTTTCTGCTTGGAAATGCTGACATGTTGAGAAAAGAATTCTCTTGAAGAAATGCTTTGAATTGGACAAAAATTTAAACTCAAATTGCTCCAGATTTTTCTGTACTTTGGAATATTGTGGTTCAATGTCTTTCTGTCTTATAGAAAAAGATAATTTATGATTTTTAAAGGCCTACGTCAGATTTCATAGACGCCAAACACTTTGATCTACCTGATGTGAAGCAATTTTGGAATTTCAATCCCTGACAAATTTATTACCTGCTTCAAGTAGAAAACAAATTCCAAAACTGTAGATTTTTTCCCATAAAACAAAACCCCCACCCATATCCCTCCCAGCTCACCATTCTGAGTGAAATATGTAGCTCAGTTCCCTGCAGAAACACAGAGCTGTATTTATGACCCAAGTGGTCCCTTTCACCCTACGTCTCAGCCTGCTGGGTTTCAGGTGGGATTTCTTAGAGGCGTCAGGTTGACTGACCATGTGCTGGGCAGATGGTTTGCACCAGAGCAATAAATCAGAGGGATTTGGGATTCAGCAGATTACTTGCGCCTGCTCTTGGTGCAGCCCATATCCACCTCCTGGCATTCCCTGATGGCATGGCACTCCCTGTTCCTTTGCTCCTCCTTGCTTTCTGCTGATGCTTAGGGGTCTTTTGTGGTCTATGCCAGCCTGTGGAATTCTCCAAGCAGCAGAAAACAACCTCAAATCCACCCAGGCAACCTTTCCCAACATAAACAAAGGGAATTCCTTGGAGTGATACCTTAAAAGTGTTTAGTCATAGCATCTTCATTAAGCACAGGTGAGTAGAGCAACTCCACCTTGTAAAGCACTTTGGTTTTCTCCTAAGAGCTTTTCCCTCTTCCTCTGCTATAACTGGCCTTCCTCCACCCTCTCCTTTGCTGGCAATTAGATGTCAGTCTGCAAAGGTGCTGGCGGTCGGGCTCTCAGCTGCCTTGCTGCACACCGCGTGCACTGGAATCGTGCTCATAATTATTATTATTATTATTATTATTATTATTATTATTATAGCATCTAGAGGGCTCAGACGTTGTGGCAGGCATTTTGCAAACATGCAGGAAAATGTCTTTCCCACGTGGATGTGCTATCGGAAACAAGTTTCAACAAGCAGGAGGCAAAATTAGAAGGAAGGGTTGGTGCTAGGGATGGGCTGCCAAGCCGACCACCACTGCTCACCCTTGGAAGCACTGGATAAGACTGATAAGTGCAAACGTGCTCCATAAAAAAAGTTAAGTTGCATTTGAAAATTCTAGGCTAGTTACAACCTTTTTTTTTCAGCTGCACTATTTTGAAAGGCTTTGAAGTCCTATTTGCTGAAGTTACTTGGACAACCAAAGTCCCAGTGACTTTCAGGGAGATGGGAATTCCTGGATTCCTGCTGTAAGAAGCAGCATGTTGATTACTCCTTCATCTAAAGATTCCTGAATACTGCATCTGGGGTTAAATGTTTTTGAGGTAAGATATGCAAGGAAGGAAGAGGGTGAGGGTGATGCATCTAAAAACACCCACAAAACTTTATCTCAAAATGTCCATTTATATGGCATTTGTGACAGTTTTCAAACTGCTGCTAAGTACTTCTTACCAGTAAAATGTGAGCTTATGTGACTCATTTAATGGTTTTGATGCTTTAGATGTGCAGTCAGCCATTGTGTTGTGTCCCTGTGATTCTACAATGCCAGTGTGCTAGAAATACCCGTCCTGGAAGATGACCAGGGAGGCGTACCCCACACAAGACTGCAACTGAACAAGAACCGAGGTATTTCCTCAGCATGATCTGTACTCTCATACAGAATCTGTACTCTCTTACAGAGATCAAACTTAATTGGCAACAGGCAAAAAAACCCCAAACAAAACAAAACAACCAAAAAACCCAAAAACCCCCAAAAAACAACAACAAAAAAAAACCCAAACCCAAACCAGAACAAAAATATCTTTGGAAAAATCACCATTCAGAAAAATCACCTGCATTGGATTTTCAAGGAGACTTAACATGGTCCTTTTCTGATGAGGGGAAGTGTTTGTACATGTCTTCCTCAGGCACTGATGCCTGAGACCTGGCAGTCAGATGCAATGCTGTAAAACCACAGGAAATGGAAAGAAGTTGATCTCAGTAGCTGGGTATTTTTCAGGTGAATAAAAGTATGGCATGAGCGCTTTGTAGAACTGTAATTCTGAAAAAGCTAAACAGCTTTCATTCAGATGCAATAAATAAGACTTTTTAATTTAGATTTTGTCACCAATAAAGGGCTGGTGTGCCCCAAGGACAACGAGCTGAGGGAGCAGGAGCAGAGGGAGGAGCACTTGAAAATTTGTTCCTTAAATTCAATGAGTCATGATTTTTGTTTGGTGCATGTGGCTCTCTGTGTATAAACTCCAGCCCCACCAGAAAAATATCCCTCGGCCATTCGTGAGAGCTAGTAATGGTTTCCTAAGGATTAATTCCTCCTAAAAGATACTGTCTGCATTCCTTTGGAAGATGCCCTCCCACAGGCCCTCTCTTACAGCGCTGCACTAAAAATAGTGCTCAGAGCTTCGTTGCGACAGCTCCGTGTTGCAATTTTTATGGTTAGGTAGGTGAAGTATCTTTAATTCAGCCAGCTCAATTCACTTAAATTTGCATGATAATGTGGTTAATTATCCATGTATTTCAAATGAATAATGATTTCACAAAAAGATAAGAACAGGGTCCTGGTTTTCTTTCCCTGTGTTTTAAAAATGCGCATAGAGTTTGCATAATTAAAGTGTATTTTCTCTGGAGTGGAAATTCATATCTATTGTAGGTTGAAGTGCAAGCTCCTCTGCCTGCTGGGATGGCATCCTCCAGCTGATCCATGTGCAGGGATGGTGTCTTCCAGCCAGATCCATGTGTGAGAATGGCATCCTCCAGCTGATCCATGCGTAGGGATGGCATCTTCCAGCCGATCCATGTGCAAGGATGGTGTCCTGCAGGCGCTCACTCAGCAGACCTGGCTCACCATGGCTTGCTGCAACGTCAGTGCTGACCAAAGGAAGTTGCTGGGAATGTGACTCCAGCCCGAATTAAAAATCAGTGCAAAAGGCAGTGCAGAACGAGCTGCCATCCAGCTCCTCAATAGCTTTGCTGTGGGGTGGCAGCAGTGCTTGGGAAGGGCAGCAGCCTGCCTGGAGAGCAGCCCCTTCCTCTTATTTCTGCACAGATAAAGTGCAAAGGGCGCTTCCTCATGGGCTGCTGCTGTCAGGAAGTTTGGTTGGTCTTGCTAGCCCTTTTTCTCCCTGACCTTTTCCTCTGGTCTGTGCAGCTGCAGATGTCAGGGCAGGCTGGAGTTCCTGGATGGAAGTGAGTGCCCAGAGTGAGGATGGGGTGGGCAGCACCAGGTATCCCACAGTGGATGTTCAGCTCTTGCATAACCTCACACCACTGGAGCAGGGCACTGCCCTGCAGAGCCCCAAAACCCTTCCTGGCCCAAGGAACAGTGAGCACTGAGGATATTTTCCCACCCACATTTCCTTACATCTCTTTTTTCATGAATTAACTCAATTTTTCAGAAAATGTAAGGCCCTCTGTCTTTTCTGGGTGAGAAAACAAACATCTTATTTCTATTTAAAAAAAGACCTCATATAAATGGGGTTGTGCCCCTTCTTTTCTGTTGTCTGGCTTGGTCTGAAGCCCTCTCCTTGTCCTTTCTTCAAAATACACACAAGGTGACCAAGGGCTGGGAAGCACTCCCTGTGCGTGTGTGCGAGGAGGGGGGTGCCTAGTCCAGATGCCAGGTAGTTGGTTAATGAGATTAATGACATTGGGGAACTGAAACTACAGCCTTTGAAAGGGAAAGGATCATCTCTGCTGCTCCCTTTACACTGTTGACTTCGTTTGCTCTTGCATGAATGGTTACTCAGCTGGCATGTGGTTGGGTAAAAAATATTTATTGGGCCTTCAAGATGAGGAAACTCAATGTAGAGATAGAAGGAGATTGTGAGGGGGGTCAAGATGCATCCCTTCCCCTGGCAGAGGGAAAGGATGCTCCCACTGGGACCTGAGCAATGCGCAGCACCCCCAGTGTATCTGAGACATGTGAAGCTCCAAGTCTGCTAGTGTTTGAACCAATGTTAATTAAAGCATTTTAATGAGGATGTTTTGAGAACTGTGCGTTAGTCTGTGCATGCCCTTCGTGAAATATTAAACATCTCTGCCCTTTCAGCAGCGTCCTCCTCCCCAGAAGGTCTTCCTGCAAATGGATTTTGACACTCCTGATAATTTTGGAGCTAAGAAACCCAGAGAAATAACCTTCTGCAAAAATCTTAATATGATCTTTGATGTTGCAGTCAAAGGAGCACATGCCAGAAAATGTTTTGCTCTTTTCAGTTCATCCTCTGGTTGTGTTTGTTGTTATTTTACCGGTTCATTCTCTACTTGTTATTTGTTATTTATATTTCAGGCGCGACAACAAGCAGCTGATTAACTCATTAGGCACGAGCATCAAAGCATAGGCTGAGAGCACAAAATCTGCTCCTGCATCCTCCAGCTGCTTCCCACAGCTCGGGGGGTTCTGCAGGGCCTGCCCAAGGTACAAAATCATCTCAGTTACTCATGGGCAGCAGTGGGCCCTGTCTTTCTCCAGCCTTGTCTTTCTCAAGCTTTGTCTCCACACTCAGGGACCATGGCTGGAGCACTTCAGCCTCTGTCCAGTGGGACAGCCCAAGCTCCAGACTGTGTGTTCATCATTCAGCAGGTAGAGGTAGCCCCACAGTGGGGAAAGTTCCCTTTGAACATTCACAGCCATGGGACAGTGAGGGAGAGTGCTGCATGGTGCTGCTCCAGACTGAAAGGCCAAACAACCACTTAGTGGACCGGTGGTAGAGAGGGCACACATACAGATTTTGAAAGCTGCTGCTAACTATAAAACTCACCAGAGTTGCAGGAGCAACTGAAACTGATAAAGTTGGCTTTCTCTTGCAGGTTCAGCTCAGGTGGAATTATGCTCAAGGCAGTAGTTTGCACCCGAGTGCTGCTACTTTGGGTTGAAAGCTACTGAGGTGTTTTCTCCCCTAAGTGTGCTCTATAGCAGCGTGGCTGTCACCCAGCCTTGAAAAGACCAGAGATGCCCCAGATCTCACTGGTGGAGGGTAAGGTGATCTGTCTGTTATCTCTGTACACCTGAAGCCCTTCAGAAGCAGAGGATTAGCAAATAGGTTGTTGCAGTTATGCTTAAATCTTGCAGACCCAATTACCTGTCTATGTAAGCCCACAGGACCACAGCAAGCCCATGGCCTCCCAGGAGCCTCCCAGGGACTCCTGTACAGGAGACATCCAAGAGATCACTGGCAGGTCCCTAACAGGTATCCAGTGTATCTCTTTATTCACACCTCCTTTCACTCCTACCCTGAGGTCACAGCCTCCTGCCCACTCCTCACTTCCAACACACATCTCTGTTTTCACCCCACCAGTTTCTGCCTTCTCCTTGTTTGTACGCCTTGACCCAATGCCTTGACCAAAGGTGTGTGAAGTAAATGGACCAAGCTGGCTCTGCCCAGGGGCCTCACCAAATCTTACTCTGGCTTTAAAGCCTCCTAAAACTTCCACCATCCATTAGATGTTCATTACCTCACCCACAACAGTGGTTCACCTGACCACCTTGACCTCCTCCTCTAAGGGAATCACCACAGCCCCAGGGGGCTTGAATGCAGTCCAACACCATCCTGCAGCTACACAGACAGGAGAAGAGCAATCAGTATTTATTGGCAGTACTGAATTCAGGTGATTATGCATGGCACTGCCACAATGGGAAAAGACCAGATTTTGCACCTGCTGAGCAAAAAAAAGGACTCATGGATCAGATCCTTGTTCTCCTAGAGTACAGGTCTTTGCAAGGAGGCTGCTCATACTGGCAGCACTGTGGGATCAAAGCTGATCCTGGAAAACTTATCAGAAAGTTGGTGGGTCAGTAATGTATGTAACCAATGGCAAAATGAAGGAGAGGAGCCTGGCAGGATTAAAGTATTTTTACATAGCTCTATCTCCTCAGTCCCAGCCCTGGCAGTGGTGCCACTGCTGAGCTCCCAGCTCTCCAGTGATCCCCTCTCTCCTGCAGCCCAACCAGCCTGTGGTTCATTTTGCACTGAACAAAAAAATAAGATGCTGAGGCCCTTTATTTTGCACACCTGCCACACAAACAGGCCTGTTTGCAAAGACCAGCGTGCACTTGCACTCCCACCGTGAGCTCTGTTAGCACCTGAAACCATCTTCAACAGACAGGATGCTCCAGGGAAGGAGGAGTAAGGAGATATAATCCCAAAATGAAGTCATGCGAGGAAATGGTTGTTTTTTTCCCTTTACATAAGGAGCTGCCACAGTGCTGCTGAGAAATAGATATCCAACAGCCAGCCGCAGGCAGTGTGAGATGACAGATACGTGTTTAAATAATGTCTTTATTCCAGTTCAGCTGAAAAAATAATTATTGAATTTGGGTTGTAAGCCAAGAAGTACCTTTGTATCTGAGAGCTCATTGATTAAAACAACTTGCGCTTTCAGCTGGTTTCTAAGAGAGACACTACCTTACTCCTCACACAGAGTATTAAAATAATATCTGTATTTGGAGAAAAGAGGAATTTAGAGAGTGACCTCACTGTTTCTTGAGATTTGAAGAATTTCACCCAGCCTAGAGAAGCTTCCACTTTTAAACTCAGGGATTTCTGCTAGAACAGGAAGTTTCTCTTGCATTGTTATTCAGCAAAACGAGCTCTGGATTATATTTAGCTCCATTCATTCAGCACAATGAAAAGTAAGACTCCAGCCAATTTCCTTAAGCAAGTTTATTAATAAGCTTGTTGTTTGGTGGCTGGTCATTTCTAGGTGGCTGGGGAAGTTGACATGGAGCACAACCTCCTTCCTCCTCTGAACAAGGTTCCCAGATTAGACAATTTGAAGCACTTTATAGTGCTGGGTACCTGTGCAAGCCTGGCAACCTGAACGTTTTCCCAGGTACAGCTTCCAGCCCTGCCCTGGTCACTCTTGCTTGGCTCACTTCACTGGAGCTTCATCAAGGGCAGTTGAGCAGCTTCTAAGCTTGAGCTAAATAACCTTTCAGGGGCTCCTGACTGAGGCTCGAGGCAGGTGTGTGTGAGATGACCATCGCTGAAGCTGCTGAGCTGGAGGAAGCCACGCTCACTGCAGGTACAGCAATCACAACAGACTCCAAGCACATGGGAGCACGTGCTGCAGCCACACAGAAGTCAGGAGCTTGGGTCAGCCAAGTGGCCTGCCCATAAATCTGGGCTTCATCCATTGCTTTCTGTGTATCTAAACACAAATTTCTTGGGGTGTGCCTCTGCCAAAGTCTAGAAAACAGCTTAAGGTGTTTTTAAACATGACAAACTTCATGGCCCTTAACTTTTCATCTGCATTGCTTGCTCTCCCTTGGTCTCAATGTATTTGTTGCGTGTTTAGGGTAGGCTGAGCTCAAATTATCTCCTGCCTGTGATGAATTTGGTGATGTGACTTGAAGCTTGCCCTAAAGGAGTGAGGTCCTTACTGCCCCCATCCATTTGCCATCATCAAGGGGAGAGGTCTGGAGCTGAGTGTCCCTGTAACACTTTCAGTGGTGGGATATACTTCCCTTAAGGTCTCAAGCAAAATTCAAGCTATATGGTGCCTTGGCTTTGCTTGGAGTGCCAAGACTAGTTGCTTTCCTCCTGCCATGGGTGCTGGTGGAGAACGGGGTGGAAGTGATCTCTGTGCTTCTGCAAAAGCAAAATACAGCAATCTATGGCCATCCTCTCTCAGTCTGGAGCCATGGTAGGATGCCTTCACAGGCTATGGGTACAAGGGATGAAAGGACCCAGGAAGCAACATGTGTCAGCCACAAACTGTCACTGTCAGGGGTCAAATACAGAGGAAGGAGCATTGGTAGTCTAACTTCTCCCTACAGACTGCAGATATCCATGTACGAGAAATAAAAATTTTGTGGTACTCTAGAACTCAATACCAGTCCTGGGAGGGTGGGTCAGCGTCAGTGGTGGGTTGTGGTCAGCATGGGTCCTTTATTGGAAGAGCTGGGGCAGTTGTTCCCTCAGTGCTCACCTTCCCTCCCTCAGTGCCCATCATGTCAGCAGTCATAGCTCTGAGAATTCCCAAAGCTCAGCAGTTTGTACCTTTCTGCCTGCAGACTCTGGTATTACTGCAAAGCTCGTGTTTCAGCCCAGTCTAGAAGATCTCAGCCAAAAGGACTGCAAATGGACTTAACTTTTCCTAAGGGCAGCTGAGACTTTGTGCCATCAGAGCATGACATCTTCAAAACAGCTACAAAGGAGGTAGGTAAGGCCACCTAAGCCAGCTAAACATATATAGCAAGTTATAAAAGTAATAAAATGTTAAACCACAGAATTTCTTCAAATTCTAGCCATTTTTATGTGTATGGTTGGCAGTGCTCTGTTACTCCTGCCAAGCACTCAATTAGCACTTGAGTTAATAAGATGTTTTAATGGCTGTTAAATTAATCTCTGACATTAAACAGAAATCTCTGAAATTAAACTCTGACACTGCTTTCCAGTGTTTTCCAAAGGAAAGATATTCTTTCAAAGCAGTTCCTATGTTATCGTTGCCACTAATTATTTGTGTTTATTCTCTTTACTATGCTTATTTGATTTCATTTGAAATTAGATGCAGCGATAGGGGATGTGATTTGGTATTTTTCTCCAATGGGCTGAATAGATGAGGATTAGAGCTCCAGAGCTATGAGAAAATGAGTCTTCATAACCATTTGTTCAAACAGAAATCACAGAGCCTTTTTTAGGACTGTCACAGCCCCTTTGATTTGCTCTTCATCAGTGCTCTTGCGAGTTTGTTCGCAGAAAGCTTTACCAAAAATTCAAGTATGGCTAAGAGAGATGAAAACATGTACTAGCCCAGGAACACCTATAAAAATGTTTGGGTTGACCTGTGCCATGGCTGATTTTTTTTTTGTGGTCTGACAGTGATTCAGGCACAAAAACCCCCAATATTTTAGGGGCTAGTTCATCAGTCACTTAAAACAGCTACAGTACTATAAATAGAAGGACAACATCAAGTAAAAGCAATAGGCAATATATACCAAAAAAACAGAGATTTAGAATTGTTTCACCCCGAAAAAAATAAAAGAACAAAAGAAAACATATAATCTGTAGAGAGTTCACAGCTCTGCCCTGGCTGGGGGACTGAGAATAATGCTCTCCCAACCCAGCTGGGTGGGTGTGTGGTTGGATTTCGTAGGTCTTGGTCTGCTATCTCCCTGGCTTCGTTCAAACTGATGCTTGTCCTGTGAGTGGAATAGCCTAGGGCTGGAGCTGTGCTGAGAGAAATGAAAAGCTTTCATAAAATTATGTCATGTGCTAAATGTGCCAGCCTGTCATGTAATAATAGCTAAAACTTTCTGTAATTAAAACAAGTAGCTAGTTATGGTGTCTGACTATGATCAAAGCTCTTTTGTCTGCTTTGGCAGTTGGCACATGTGAAAGATTTTGGCTTACATGGAAAATACTGTTGTGGTTTTTCTCTTGGTTTTAAATGGCAAGACACATACATCTTGGATTATCCCTAAACTGAAAGAAAACAGTAACGGGAAACACCAGAATGTGCATGACGTAAAATGTCTACGATTTCTGGCAGAAGCAGCTCCTGCACCCAGCCATGGTTCCTTCAGAGTGACTGACCCATTGCTGTGATGCAAATGGTCAGAATATGTCATTTTATATTTCTGCAGAGATGGGAACAGAGCTCTTGAGAACATTCCCAAATATCCTGCACTGCCTTGTAAAATCAGAATTTCTTTTGCATAACAAATATTTGTCTGAACTGTGACAAAGCTGTTGTCTCCCATTCGAGGATTTTTTTCATTACTTGACTGTAATTGTTTTGAGACATTTTATGGATAAAAGGTACTTTTCAGTTCACAAGAGAAACCATCATTATTTTTCCATATTCATGTCTGGTACCCATATTATAAAATAAAGGCCTTGGTGAGTAAATGTTAACTGGTTTTGCTCTCAAATTCCTCTTCATCCTGAAAAAAAAAAAACCCAACCAAATGCATCCAGAATTCTTTTTGCATCTCTGAAAACATCTACTATGGCTTAGAAAGTGTCTGGGAGGATAAATATGAAGTAGTTTTACAAAAAGATACATGTGAATTGATTGGTTGAGGAACATCAGCCAATAATATAATGTTTTAAACATTATGTTAAGCAACAAAACATCATCTGAGGCATGTGTCCAGAAGAGTATTTCTGAGCATCTGGATTTTTGCATCTCTTCTCCTGAAGTTCTGAGATAGGTTGTGTGAAGATTTGCTTCTCCCACATCATGCATGTGATCATGTCCTTTTGTGTCCTGTAGTTTCAAATTATGTCCTGTGAATGCAGTGGGCACAAGATGAATAATTCCCCAAATTCAGCTGTGTTTGATGTGGATCTTCTTATTTTGCTCATGGCTGGAAGAATGGGTTCTACCTTCAAGCATCACTCTGCAAGCAAGTGTGCCTAAACCCTACTGCTTCTGACCTGAGATTTTTCCACCTTTGCTGATTTTTAGAAGTAACAGGAAATCTTCATTACTTCTTATTTGGACATTTGGCCAGTGAACTGATCTTCAGTTATCCTGGGCCACCTCTGCTCCAGAGGGCAGAACTTCACTGTGAAGGGTCAGAGTCCACCTCTTCAGGCTGTGGTCCTTGGAACAGCTCACACTCCATGGCAGGTGCTTTTGGACCAGACTGCAGAGCATGCAGGACCCACTAATCCCTGCAGGTTTAGCCAACTACTGCCAAATCCTGCTGACCTCTGTGAGGATCTCCAGCAGTTTGTATCTTGGTGATGTCCTGTGTCAGAATGCATCTTCTCTGCTTGTAATCGTGGTTCCATATAGTACTGTCTACAGAACAATCCATTTTCATCTCCTCTTGGGTATGTGACAATTGCACTTCTGGCATATGAGGAGGAGATGCTTCTCAAGCACAGACAGCCACCCAGGATGCTCATGCGGCCATTTCTGTAGCACAAGATCTTTGGTCAGTACAGAAACAAACCTTCAGCTCAAACATGCTGAACCACAGCACCATGCAGGCTGCAGGCAAAGGTGTCATTAACATATCCAGGGATGTTGCCTCCAGGTGACTACAAACAGCATTACCATCATGTGCAATCACAAACAATGTGCTGTGACATTCCCTCATCCCTGACTGGAAGCTATTGACCTATGGAGCTTTCCTATTAGATTAATTTATCCACAGCTCACCTTCAGTGAATGCTTTTAATTGACAACCTGACTGATCTACCTCTCACGGAAGATGAGCACTGACATCTTGTAGACTGGGGGTTTTTTTTGAACCGCGGACATTTAGAAAGAAACGTATTTGCTGCAGATGTCAATGCAGAAGATTTGAGCCTGCTGTCCTCAAAAAGGACATGTCAAAGGCTATGGCTGGACCTGTTTTTGCTCTCTGATTGGTCTGATTGCCTGAATGTGGCCACCTTGGTCCTATTACCAGGATTTCCCTGCCCGTTTCTAAGAGCTCTGTGGAAATCCACCTCCCTCTGCTGATTTTCCTGTGCAGAGTTCTGGATCCAGGCTTATCCCCAGCTCTCATCCCAGCCAGTTCTCACTGTTAGGACATGCTTTTTCCCCTCTGCGAAGGAACTTTTCACAGGAAGGAAAAGTCCTCCTGTGAAGGAGTGACAAGAAACATCTACCTGGCTTAATAGAGTTGACTTTCAGTCGGTGATCTCACATACTAAAGGTGAAAGACTTTGGTCTCTGCTGTAGCTCAGTCAGGGTCCATGTGCAGCCTCAAATGGATGGAGCACTGATACATTTACATTCCTCCACTTGAGATCTCATAAATGATTATAGATATTATCCCTCTGTCTATTACAGGCAAGAAGGAAGGCTCCCTCACCAAAATTCCCATCATACTGGGCGTTTGTCTACTCATTGTGTGAACGTGCATGTTGACTATTCACATACCTCTAACCTTGTTTACCATAACCAGCCTCTTTTTGCATACATCAGGCTTCTCTGGAGTTCTCTCGAGTCCTCAGGGATTCATTCCACTTAATGATAAAACAAAAGATCTGCATTGCTGCTATTGTAGCTTCAAGTGTTTCTCAATACTGTATTGTCTCACACCAGGACATGGTTAAGTAGGATGGGAACTGTATTTCAAACTGGGCATGGGAAAACTAGATGTAATTTGCATGGCTGCACAAGGTACAAGAATCCACTGTGTGGTTTATCACTTTCTCAAGCTGAGAAACTCTAGAAGAGAGAAGTTCCCAGAAACCCAAAAGCTAAAAAACGTTGCTATTTTACACTATTTAGATTCCTATATAGAGTCAGGGTTACACAGTTCCAGTGGGCAGGACTAGGAATATGGTCCCTTCTGTGATGGTAACTGGATTTTTTCTGATACTACTTTCTATATTGATGCTTATTTTTCTTGCTGGAATGCAGTATATATACTTTTTTAATTCATGTTTGCATATGTGTATAAATGTAGACATACATAAGTACATACATATGTGTTTATATGTACATACACACACAAGGCCTGGGGTACCTGCCTATGTTTGCATAAATTCTATTTGAATTCTAAAGACTTCTATTAACTTTAACTTTCAGGGCTGATGAATGACCATTTCACAGCAGAGGAATTATCTCAGCTGTAACTCAAGCCATCAAGGACCATCAGCACTGTCCTCAGAGCTCTTGTGGTTTCATACAACATTTCTATTTCAAAAGAAAAGAACAGAAAACTCCAAAACTGAAAGAAATAGAGACGAGATCCTACTTCAGAAGGCACAGACAGCACTTGAAAACTGAAAAATCTCTCTTCTAGAACCTGAAGATTGTGTGGAGATGGGTGGACCAGAACTATGTGCTGTTTCTTGAAGGATACCGGTCCAAACACCAAAGTAGGCAAGAAGCACTAAGGCTTCCCAGAAAGGCTAAAGCATTCAGATATTTATTGTTTTTGAGAGATGTTTTTATTATTTTCTGGACTTTTGAAGTATAAAACAAAGGTGACTTTAGGTTGTTCCTCTGCAAAATTTTTGGGTACATTGATCCACCCCACATGAGTCTGTAGGAGGGTGAAACTGGGAGAATCCTGATCTTGGAAAGGACATTGGCTCATGCAGAGCTGCTGGTAACATCCACTGCCTGAGATGTAGATGGACCAGCAGTAAAGGACCCAGAAAACAAAGGATTTCTGAAACAAAACGAGAGTTTAAATAAAAACAGATGTACAACATTAGAGGAATATATATTTAAATAAAAGCTTAATCTTTAAACCTCAAGAGCATATTCCCCTGGCAATCACTGAACTGAATGCAATATAAAACCCCCAGATAATACAATAAACAAGAACAATTTCTGCAGGGAGGGATCCTGAGGTGTTTTGCAAGTGTAAATGGATACAGAGAAGACTAATAATTATCAGTTTGCTGTGAACTGGGGTCTCATCCTCTGGAAACCCCTGGGGAGAAGAATGGAGTAGGTTTCCCAGATGAACATGAAGGACTCCTGGCCATTAATAGTTTGGGAATCTTCTACCAGTTTTTTCGGTAAATCCTTCCTCTACTACATGTGTAATTCCATCCCTCCTGCTCCTTAGCTGAGCATGGTCCTACTTGCCTGCAAAATCACTGAGTCCTGAAGGTGGCTCAGCAGGCATTAGTCATACTTCAGGGATTTCTCTTTTAAAATTTCTGATCACAATACATATACTTTGCCCAGATAATGGGCAAACGATGGGTCTGTGGCACAAGTACCTGGAATGAACACGGTAGCAAATGCTGAGCAGGTGCTGTGCTCTGTGTTACCTCCTTACAGAAAAGGCAGAGTAAGGAGGACTGGCCGTGTCCTTCCACCTCTGCCTTCCACAGCAGCTGCACTGTGGCATCTCTCCAGCTTCTGGCAAAACAACTCCCACCCGGACAATTGCGAGTATGTTTCATGTGGTCGGAGAGCACTGGAGAGACAGGCCAGAAATTCAGCCTGTTAAGCTAAACCCAACGAATGGGAAATTATCTGCATATAAATATAGTTTATGCTTTTCCACTTGAAAGGAAATCCCCTTATCAGCTCAGTCTCAGTCAAAAAGAACCATGGACACTGTGAGCTGAGCCAAGTGCCCTTGCTGAGAGGAATGGGTGGCCTGCCCTGGCAACTGAATCCATGACTTTACAGCCCTTTGGGGAAGGAGTTTTCCCATATTTTGTAAAATAAGTTGCCAGAGAGAGCTGTTGAAAGGCAAAGTGGAGCATGGAAATAGCACATGGCTGTTCTCCTCAGCCTGATACTGGGAACTGATGCAAAAGCAGGGAAGGAGATGTGAGGGAACAGATTTTTTTGTTAAATGCCTTTTTTTCCCCTTTTAAATAGACTGCCATTCTGCTGCCACTAAAATCAATGAAAATGTTGCTATTAAATATCAAGAAAGTAAGAATCATTGCAAACTTTTCCTTGCTTGAATCTTCAACTCTTAGTCCTTCCTCTGTTCTTCCTTTCTACATATTTTTGTCTCAAAATGCTCTGGGTCAAATTTATAAAGTCCTATACAGTTGAAGACAATGCAGGCACAAGAGGTATAAAGCATTTATTTATTAAAAACCCCAAACTGAACAAAACAAAACTGAAGTTCCCTGCTGCAATAGTACAAAGCTATCTTAAAAATGAAAACAAACAAACGACAAAACCTCTGAAACCACTCCAAGGAGTAGTAGGATGGCATGAAGCCCTGGTTCAGTGCTCAGAAATTCACCACAGCCACATACAGAAGAAGTTCTCCATGTATTAATCAGGAACACAGCAACCCATGAAAATTATCCTAAGTAACTTCCAGGGAATAAACATTTTCCCATGTTATCTGGTGGCCAGAAAAGTGGGGTTTTTACCCTAGAAGTGTAACGATGTGGCTGATAACAGATAATTTGGCAACACGCAAGTGGTCTCTATGCATGTCTCATATAGAGCTTGAAATTAAATTTTCTCTGCAGCCAGCCTGATCCAAGGCATGGGAACAGCAAGTGGCACCATTCACTCCAGGAGCTGTTCTGCACTGCTGAACCCCCTCCTCAGCGCTGAGGCCGTGCTCTCTGTGGGCTGGACAGGCACAGGCTAAGGGCAAGACTTGCTGCTCACAGTTACCACCAGCCCTGTCAGGACAGTTTTTATGAGCTGTGGTGAGTCCCTCTTTTTCTGGAATGACTCTTATTCTTCATAGTGATCCCAAAGACCCTGCACTGGAGCAGTGGAGGAGGAAAGGAGCAGTGGAGGAGGGAATGGGACTGGAAGGAAAAATGAGCTGATAGCACGTTCAAGATTCCTTTCAGCCTATGGTGGAGTTATGAGCAGCACCAATGGAGCCTTTCACAAGAAGAGGAGCTGGTTCCCAGTTTCCCAGGGGACTCCAGTGGGAGCCACGGCCCAACAGCATCACCTGCCCCAGGCAAGGACCTGCCTCCTGGTAAGAACAAGGTTTGCCTGGCATTCTCAGCATCCCTGGTCACTTTCAAATCCTCTGGTTTGGGAAAAGCGTTGCTCTCCCATCCCCATCCTGCCCCAACAATCAGAATTTGTTTTTCCCGGTTGAAGGGGGAAGCATCCCACCACATGAGCCCAAAGAAACAATTTTTATATCTGTTTTTTAACTGAAACAGCATCATCTTCATGATGGCGTAGGGTCAGTTAAAGTTCTCAAGCTGTGCTGTGGAGGTTTTCTCCACAAAAGCGGGGGTGTTAACCATGGTGGCATGGCACAGCTCCAGCTCCGCTCACACCACTCGGCTCTCCCGCTGCTCTGGCAGCCGGGGCAGCACACCCCGCTCTGTTTAAACAGCTGCCTTGTTTCATCTGGGAGGTGGCTGCCCTTCAGTCCTGGGAGAAGAGCTCATCTTCTGGATAGTTTGCATAACAATTAACATTTGTCAGCTGAGATCTGCCTGGTGAAAGATCACTATTTACAAGTAGGCGGTGAGTCTTTGGAGGCTGCAAGACTTCTTGAACCACAAAAAACTAAGCTGAGAGTGGGGAGCTTGAAGGTGGGCTGATTTCACACGGCAGGTTTAAGGAAGAGTTCCTTTTGCATTCAGCTCAGAGGTAGAAAAGCAGAGCTGCCGTGAAAGGGGGGATTCTTTAGCTCTTACAGATTTCATTCGGTTGTTCCAATGAAAAAAATACATCCGCCTTAAACAATTGAAAGAGGTATTTACTGCCTGTGGTTTAACAACTGTACTAAGTCAAAGGGACCAGTCAACTAGAGCCTTATAATTCTTTTCTAAAGAGAGGATGAGAGAAAAGAATGAGACGACAATGCAGTATTTATAATAAAGATGAAATGAGTGGAACTCAATGGCGCCAGCAGCCCTGGAGCTCCTGCTGCTTGGGCTAATGCATTTTGCATTAGCACGTCTGGATATCTGGCACTGGAAGGTCCTGAAAATGCTTTCACAAAATAGCAGCATTCTTACAGCAGCAGCATTTCTTCCAAGCAGCACCACTGACTGGTGCAGCTGGGATAGGCAGCCCCTGCAGCTGGGTGAATCAGCAGGAAGTTTCAGGTGACTGAGATCTGTTTTCCACTTGCCTTCCTTCAGCCAGGTTGCTTTTTTACCTGCTCACTTCTGCATTTTGCCAAGCGGTTGCACTGTGGCTGCCTGAAGGGGCACTGCAGGCAGTGGGTGTAAGGGCAGCTGTCCCTGCCTGAGAGCTGGGGGCTCACAAAGGCAGGATCCCCAACTTCTCAAGTTATAGTGGGGGGCTACTGGGCACATAGACATTATGTTGAACATACTAAGTTACATCTGTAAGTAGGTTTGCTCTGCATAGGCTAAATAAATAACATCTGTGTTACAAGAACCCCCATGTGATCTGTATCCCATACTACTCCATTACTCCATCAGCTAATCTTGTATTTGACTTGGAAGCAATACAAAATCCTCAAAGGAATTAATAGCCGGCAACTGCACATCACCAGAGCAATTTATTTTTCATTCTTTCCCCCAACAGACTGGAGAGATATGTGTGTCTCCTCTTCCTGAAACCTGGATTTGAAAAGCTCTGTGTTGCCTCATCTTGTCATAACCCCGCAGAACAACAGCATTAGCAGTAATGAGCAAAGCACAGCAGCACCTCAGGACAAACTCTGGGACAAGTGGAAAGACCACCTGGGTGTAGTGTTGTAAGAAGCAGATAGCAAATGGTATCTTCTTTTAATATATTACACTACAAAGGGAGAATTCATCACTTCAGAGTTTTTTTTGGTTTTTTTTTTTGTTTTTTTGACATATACAGATGATTTCTTGTTCTAAGAAATAAGTGATACCAGAAAGTATTCAATAATTCTTAAAATATGGACCTTGGCTGTTTGTTTTTCTTTCTGTATCAGCCTCTCTTACATGAGCTTACCTCTGCACAGAAGCAGCCCAGAAGGTTTGTGGGGAGAAGAAAAATGGTGCTAGAGGCTGCCAAAAATTGTGGGAACAATTCAGTGATGAGTGAGGTAGGTAGAAGGAAATGAATTTATGAAGCTCTTGTCCTGATTGCTCTATGCTTGGATCCAGCTAAGGACAGGATTTCTTTCCAAAAATACAGCTACTCTCAGGCTCTGACCCCCAAATGCTGGAGCAGCAGGACTGGGGTAGTAGCTATGAGCCCTGGCACCTTGATCCCAGCACCAAACTTTGTGTTCATGGACATATTGCTTTTGACTTGATTTTACAGCAACACCTTTTGTTCCCAGTAGGACGTGTTGGTGTTGAACTCTACAAAATCTGCTCTTAATATCTTGACCTCCTATATGGGAATTACTTCTGAGAGCCATGGGATGTTGTTCAGTTACCAGAGCACAGTGCCCAGAACTTGTCTGGTGGTGGTAAGTCCAAGCTAGGCTTTTCACTGCCAACCTGCTCACACACCATGGTGACATCACCCAAACTGGAGGGTGAAAAGAAACCAACACCTACCTGTGTTTTAAGACAACCCTGGTTAGAGTGTCTTGCCATGAGTTACTTAAGCCAAGGCGGGCAGAGACTTTTGGAGAAGCCTGAGCTATGGAGAGCAATTAGGAAAAAGGCCTTTAAATACCACAGGTGGGCAATAGCTCAACACCTGGGATACAGAGCTAAAGGGCTGGTCTGCAAAGCAAGCAGAGGTCCCAGGCTGTGATTCCCCACATTTAGGCTGTTGAGTCTGGTCAGGATATGTCTTGGATGTGGAGGTGAGGTCTGAACTGAGGTTTTGACTTGACTTGTTGCTATTCAGAAGAGTTCCCTGAGGCAAATGTCTTATGCTAAGTAACCTTCGTGTCAGGTTTCCAGTGCATCTTCTAGTCTGGATTGGTGTCTGTGAGGAATGTGAAGTATTTAGCAGCTCAGTCATTAGCTGCTTCCAGGAGGATGTGCTGCTGGCCTCGCTCCACTAGTTCCAAATCCCTGGGGATGGGCTGAGCTTTAACTTTGCATAGTGTTTTAGAGGAACACTGGACACACTGGGGCTGCAGAAAGTGCATGTTGGGGCAGAGTCCTCCACTTCTTCATACAGAAAAAACAAAATGTGAAATTGATGCTAAAGAAAGCAGCTCTTGGAGCCAGTTCTGGGTTCTCAGGAAGCAGGAAAGCCCCTCATATTCCTGCCTTAGCACACCCTCAGCACTACTTTGTAGTGGGATGAATTTCAACATTTTTTTTCAGGCATCAGTGCTTTTTTTACCATCTCCTGCATTCTACATCCTTGCCTTCTTTCCAGCATAACCACTGTCTCAGAGAGTTTGAACTGCTGCTCAGCCGGGACTGGAGAAATGGCCACGGAGACATACAGTTTGTGACAGGTAATTCTGATTTATGCCACTTGGTGCTATCACACAGGGCTTTGAAAACAACGTGTTCCAATGCAGCCACATGTATTTTGCTGTCTGCTGCTCTGTGAAGCCTGGAACAGCTTAAGGCTTTGTATGTATCCTCTTCTGCCTGGAGCAGAGTATCCTGCTAATGCTAAAAGGCATTTTGACAACATGTCTTCAGTATTCTCCTTCCTGCAGGGGCTCTCAGCAGCAGAACTGTCAGAGTCACTGGTCCACATTCAGTAGATATGGCTACAGGCCGTGCTGACAGAGTTGCATTTTACCACCTTTGGTTTACTGGGTGAGCTGGGGCAGCTGGTTTTCCTTTCAGGTGGTGCCTGGAGCAGAAGCAACAGACCTGGGAGTGAAAGGCCTAACGTGTCACTTGCTGTTCCCTCAGCTTGAAGAACAGTAACTCATTGCTTTAGTAAAGAGCCAGTCCCAAATAACACCCTGGCCTCATGATGGGAGAGCAGGAATCCCAGCGGTGTGATGGATCTGTCACTGCCCCCAGAAATGGCCCATGTGGATCCCACCAGGGAATGGACATTGTGCAGGAAGAGAAATCTCGGAAATGCAGCTCCCTGGGAGATTAGAGAATCACCCAAGGCAGCATTTTAAAGATAGCCTGTAGGAGCAAGAATGGTGGGAACTCTGCATGGCCAAGATCCTGGGAATGGGGCAAAAGGAGAGGAAAGGATGGGTGCAAGATGACCCAATGCTCCTGCAAGGAGACCCAGAGTGAAGCTTCTGCATTCCCCTACTTGCTGCACAACATGACTATGAGCAGCTGTACCTTGGGGCAGGGGAATGCCACGCTGACTCCAAGCAGTGCTGTGCTTTTGGGGTGTTGCCTACTCCATGAAGTGGCTTTGGCAAGGCAGCAGATCCCGTGTCTGGAATCCCGAGTGCAGAGGCAGGGACTCAGCCCTCCCGAGCACGTTGCACACAATGGGCTCTAACCACCAGGACACACATTCGCTTGTGGGTAGGTGCCAGCTGCAAGGGCAGACCCAGGCTGGGGGTTCCCTGCTTTAGTGTAGGTCACCATGTTACCTGATTTGTCTCCTTCTGTGGTTTTGATGGTTTTGCACATATTTCCATTGTGCTGTGCTTTGCTTTTGCAGTCAAATGTCAAAACCAGTCAGGATACATAAAAACAGGAAAGATCTTTAATCTTAGGGTCATGAGAATGACACTTGACCTAGCAAAGCTACTCGTCCAGTTGCTTTGCTTCTAATATACTTGTTTTCTTTCTTCAGTACTGGAAGTGTTTCAAACCACTGGATTTCAGCCATGGCTCCTGATATGAAGTTTTAGGCAAGTGATGAGTCAAGGTATGTCTTAAGGGGACTATGGTAAACTAACAAATTATATCATTTCAGAAAAACTCAGGACTTGCTCTTGGTCTCTTTCCATCAATTTCTTCTTTTGTCTTGAAGTACAATCAAGAGTCTCTTAAGCAAACTGTTATGTTTTTGTTCATTGCACAATTTTCTTCAGCCAGTGAATATTAATTCCTCTATTGGGTGAAATAATTGTAATAATGAAAATAGACCCAGATAACTGTTGCAAATTAAATGATGCTCTAAGTACTTTACAACAAACAGATCAAGAAAAATACATTCATTTTAACACCCGAATTTTTTGTATAAGCAGAATCAAGATATGGAAGACTGGAAGGAATGTTAAAAGTTGCAATGACCATAAATCCTGGGTCATGCAATTTGAGCTCTGCCATTGGAAAACTGTTGCATGTCGCACATGCTGTGCTTTAAAAATGACACTGATGACCCTGCAAGAACACTCAGTGGATTGACTTCCCAAAATCTTATGGTCAAGTCTGTGTCCAAACTATACCACTTCAGAGCATGGCTACAAGGCACAGATGTCACTTATGGAAGTGCCCAGACCTGGGCTGAACTTTGCAGTCGTGTTTATCCCTAAAAATTGCTTTCACTATCATGTACGGGGGGATCATCCTTGCACAGCTCTCCCCACTTTGGCAGCGGACCAAGCCAGCTTGCATTTGGCACGGACAGGGAATGACCCTGTCCCAGTGAAATCAAAAAAATGCCACTTGGCGCCATCAGACCATATGGAGCTTTCCTAAAGGCGATTGCAGGTGAGGAGCAGAAACCCCTTGTTTCAAACTCCTGCATTATCAGAAAACTTCTAGAGTTTCTTGGGCATTCATCACAACCTCACAGTCTGTCCGGCTGAGTGAGAGCGCCTTGCAGTGGGATCGGGTTTTATCCGGCACCAGGTACACTGATAACCCTCCC
Organism: Erpornis zantholeuca; assembly: GCA_013400515.1. Taxonomy (NCBI): domain Eukaryota; kingdom Metazoa; phylum Chordata; class Aves; order Passeriformes; family Timaliidae; genus Erpornis; species Erpornis zantholeuca. The sequence goes on from VZTN01028801.1 coordinate 69,089, forward strand.
TAATCAGCCGCCGATCTCTGCTGGGTGAAAGCACTGCCCGTGGTATTTCTGCTGAAGCTATTTTTAAATGACAGTGTGATATTTTGTTTTCTTTTGCTCGTTTGTCAATGAAGAACTGGCTGTGCTGTGTGTCTGCTCTGACAAGAAACTTCCAGTTATTTTTCAGCCCGTTCCAGCTGGGATGGAGGCAGGGCTGGAGAAAGTGCTGGCTGCAGGCAGGGTGAGCTCTCCAGGGAGAAGTGGCCCTGCAGACCTCTGCCTGTCGGGGTCCCCTGTGTCCGGCTGTGGGAAAAGCCTTCTAGGTTTCTTCCAGCTCTGGTCCTGATGCTGCTTTGCGCTGGCTTTCACAATTAGGGTTATTTTATGTTTAGCTGAGCTGCTACTTGCATGAATGTTGGGGTTTTGTTTTGTTTGGTTTTTTTTTTCTGTCACTTAAATTGCACTAGGTTTTCAAGGAATTACATTCTTAGGTTTAGGTTCTGAATGGCCTCAGAGCATGAGCATCTAAAAATTGAAAATTAAAACCTGTCATGGCCCAATGGTGTCACTGCATGGACAATTCACATTTCATCTCATCAAATGGCTTTCCCAAATGGAGATGTAACAGGTTTCACCTCTTCATCCAAGCACCTGGACATCACTGCATGTTTCACAAAGGGCTGCATTTTTCACACATAATTTCTCTCAAAAATGCATTACAGACTGGCATTAGCCACTTTTCATCTCTGTCATTTTCTTCTGGATGAAGGAAAAATAAAATTCCTGCTGGAATTTTTCTGATTCCCAAGCCCTCCACCCTTAAGAACTGTGGGATGACAGTTGTGCCACACTTGTATACCAAGGTTTTCTAACCCCACAAATTCAGACACGAATGGCTCACAGAAGATAAAGTCCTCCTGAGAAATACAGGTTGTCTGTGAGTATGTGGCTATCAGAAAAAAACATGCCTAATTAAGTCCTGGAAAATTACATTCACTGGTTTGAGTCCTCTGTTTATACGTGGGCCCAAGATTTCTGTTTAATCCCAGGATTCATTCCACCGCCTTCCCTTACTTATGAAATGTACAACACTTTCTCTACAGAGCTAATCCCACAGACTTCATCAAGATTACTGCTCAAGTAACTCCTTCCCATCTAAGAAACAGTGTTGGACCCAGTCTGAGGAGAGGAGCCAGTCCCTGGGATCAGTCCTTGAAGCAGAACTAGATCTTTACTAAAATTTTCTGCCCTGATCCAGCAGATGCAGCAGCTGGGACAAGAGGGAGAATTCCATCCCTTCTTAACCTGAGCTATGCCAATTCCCACCAGTTAATGAAGCTGGTTTTTACATTGCAGAGTCCAGTAGAACTGGATTGAAACCAGCATGCTTTTTTTTTCCCATTGAGAGTCTGACTGATGCCCTAAAATCTCTTGAGTTTTCTAGTTTGTAATACAAAAGCCATTAGGGAGACCAGATATAGCCTGATTAGTTAGATTTTAAAGATATGTTGGACCCTAATAATTTCTGCTGCCTTTACTTAAGATCCCTGAGGCAATAATAACGGAAGCTGTAAAAATATGTCCCTTATTCATCATGGCTTTACGTCAGAAGTTTACTGCTCTAATCATTAACTAGCCTGCTGCATTATCTATGAAAATTGCTTGGTAATATTTATGAAATGTGACCTTTGTTAATTCAATGTTACGAAGTGTTGGATTCATTCTGTTTGCAAGTGGAACAGATTTCCAAATCACTCTGCAATTAGTACAGTTTGATCTAACCAGCCTATCTCTGCATGGGGTAGCCTTGTACTGAAACAGCAGGATCGCTGTCAGAAATGAAATGTGTTTTCCGTACTGCCGAAAGTATGGCTGTGACACCTGCTTGCACTACATCATCTTTGGCAAAGGTAAGTGCTGAATGAATATTCACAATAAGGGAAAACAGTAACCAGACGTAGAAAGATTTTTGTTGTGAGAAATACCTCAATTAACAAAAATTTAAATGTACGCAGCCAAAAATGATCGCTATGTGTAATAGTGTAAAGAAAGGGAAACAGGACAATGTTAGGCTGAAATGGGCATGATTACCCATTCCACAATGGATACAGGTAAAGGAATTGCAAGAAACAACAGGAAGATTCAGGAGCCCTGTGGAGTCAAGATGCTTTGCTGTGTGGTTCTGTAATCTACTCCCAAGGCCAGTGAGTCCTTCCCCACCTAAAAAGTCCATGTTCCTGATGCACCCAATGCTACTGTGAATTTCTGATTCTCACAGTCATACAGGACCACCTGTAATGACTCAACCTATGGGGTGTTCTGGAGGAGCCTTCACCGGAGCAACAAATATGCCGGACAAGCATCATGCAGTGAAGCCATGTGGCACCATTCAGTAGCAGATCACTAGGGATGTGTAATATCTGCAGCATTAATATAAGATTTTTCAATTTCCCGAGCTCCTCATGGTCAGTGTTCATTTTCAATACAGCATAACCAATGCTACTCCAAGTGGCACTGCCTCATGTGACACACCACACTGGGAACAAACTGAGCATCTCCCTGTCCCTGCATTAGTCCCCTGTGCTTGTCCACTACTGATGTACAAAATTAGGGCTTGGTTTGATGAGCCAAGTTAAGCTCTGACGAAATCTCTATGCAGACGTGTAAAATGTATCAGTCTGGCCCTGTGTTTTATTTTCCTCTAGCGTGACAGCTGACTGTGCTTTCCTTTGCAGAAAACAAACATCCTCTTGGTTAAAAGCAGGGGCTGGAGAGCCACAGAGACACCAGTCTCATGTTCTTCTCCCCGTGTGGAAACAGAAAGGGAGCTGGGGCAGATTTGGGAAAGGATGAGCAGCAGGTCCTCACCCAGCACGGCTCTATCAGGCCAAGGGTCCTTCTCAGGAGGAAGGTGCTTGGGTCCTCACAACAGTCCTGCCTTTCAAACTGGTGTTTTAACACATCTTTTCCTATATATAAACTGGTAACCATATTAGCCTACAGGACCCGAGTAGTTTGATGTCAAAGCAGCAGCACAGGCTGCAGAAAGCCCTGCCTGTGCCCTGCTCCAGTCAGTCCTGCAAGCTGCCTACAAGCCTGGCCAGAAGTGGCTGATGAACCTGCCCTCTCCCTGTGTCCTGAACAATGTGCCAGAGAACTGAAGAGCTACTAAGGAAACAAATGTGAGTTGTTGCCTGTGAATGACATGGGTTTCTTGGCATCTGGCTGACAATTGTGGCACTCATTCCCAGAACTCACCAGAATCAGGGAATCCTCCTTCCTCCACGTCACTCTGCTATTTCCCAAGGAAAAAGCAAAAACCCCAGACATTTGAACAAGGAAATAGCAAGAGGAGCTAGAGACCTGTACAAGCTGTTACAATATGGGAACTGGGGGAAAAGGGGCTCTGTAAGTACTGGTACCATGAGCTGCAGCATTGCCTGCTAGCAGCAGTGGGCTCTGACAGGCTGTACTCACCACCGGCCCACCTACCCTGAAGGTCCTTTGGATGACCTTCCCATCTCCCAGAATTGTTACCAAATGTGTGGAAATTTGGAAAGGGTTAAATCATGTGCTCTGAACCAACTGGCAAGAAGGAGAAGGTTTGAGAGTGAACATGTGAAACCAGGGAGAAGGGGAACAAGCAGCTGCACTGATGGGATGAGTTCAGCCTCTCCAGGTGTCCCAGGAATACAAATGTGTGACAGCCATGGTGAAGGCAATGGGACAGTCCGTGACTGTGGCACTCAGAAATGGGGGAGCAACAGCACAGGCTTAGCTGTTCTCTGGCTTCTTGCTGAGGCTCCATTGCATGCACTTATTGCAGTTGCATGTGCCCACACTGGTGCAAGAATGGACGAAGTCCTGGTTATCCCACAGCTCTGAGGCAGGCACAGATCCAGGGAAAGAGGGAGGCTGGGAGAGAAGAAGTGGTCTGGCCAAAAACATGTCTAGAAATCCCCAGGGTCCCACTGGAGAGCAGTGCTAGAGCCAGGTTCCTCCCCACTGAGCTGAGCAAGTTCCTCTCTGCAGCAATCAGCACAATGTTTTCTCTTCCCGGAATCATGGATTGCTCCATCAGACAAAAGATTTTGCTCCTGCTGGGTCCTTCCTCATATATGGGGCTGTCTCTGCCATCCACTGCTGTCCTCTTTCAGCAAAAACACGTGAGTGTGCTGTGAGTCCACCCCACATCTTTGTAATGTCTACAACATCCCAGCGTGAAATCCCCATTTGGTTTCAGGTCTTCTCTTTGCCTGTTTTTTCCAACCACTTCAGCATTTTTGAGCTTCTGAAAGTTTAGGAGTTTCTACTTTTTTGCATAATTAGGAAATTGAAAGCTGTGGTTTATCTACTTGTTTCCTGTGAAACACAAAGGGCTGAGAGATTGGGGGAGTGCGTGGGTTGGGCTGGAGAGTGTAGATAAGGCTCCTAGAGAGTTACAAGGGTGAGTGTGCAGTATGAGGAGGTGAGTGTGCTGTATGAGGAGAGATTTTCTGTCAGGTCCACTGGCATAAAGTAAGGACTGCAGCCACATTTGTCTGTGGATGTGGACTTCTTGTCTGTGGAAATGACTTCTAGGAAGTACCCCTTACTTCCAAGGCAATCTACTGCAGTTTGTTGCCACGGTAGCTCTCAGGCTGCAGTGAAATTGCCATGGACATCCTCCTTTCTTGCCAAGGGGCACTGCAGTGCTGGCCAAGCACCCTCTCCTCCTCACCAACATTAATGACATTTTTTGCTGTGTAAATTCTTTCCCAGTTTGCAGCATTTGCCACAGAAGGGTTTTGTTCACTAGGAGGTGCTTTGAACAGCTTGACAAGGAAGGGGCACGGCGTGTGAGGGATGGTCTGTCCGTGAAGGTACGGGCAGCACTGATGGAGAGTTCGGTGCTCCCCATCCAAGCTCAGCCCTGATGTGGGCTGGAACTGCTGTGCTTGGGGGAGTAGCTCAGGGAGAGCAGGAGGAAGGCATGCTGTGATTCAGCAATGCTCATTTTTACAACCAGCTTTCCATCTTCCAGAACAAGGCAAAGTTCCTGTATGAAAATGTTTTCAGTGGAATATGTCATAAAAAGTAATAATAGATATTGAGCTCTTTTTCTCTAGCAAAAAAAAAAAAAAAAAGGCAATTACAGCCTTTGCATGTTGTGTAGCTGTTTATTAACATGTAGCATAACTCTAGGGATCAAAAGTAGGGGAAAGAAGCTGGATTAAAGGAAATGTGGGTTTTTTTTTAACTGAAAGTGTTCTCCATACAACTATTATGCTGAGAGGATGACTAATGTAACCAGTGTGTGTTTTGAAGCGTGTCATGAACACTTTTTATGCTTTCTAAACACACAAAGAGAAACCCCAGGAGAGAATTAATTTACAAATCTGATTAAACATAGTGCCTAAGTGGCAAAAAGCATCATACAATAAATAGTAGACTCCACAGGTAAGCAAAGCTTTAAAAAATAAAACAAACATACTCTACAAAGAGCCCAGATATGTGCATTTTGGATGTGTTTAATGTATTTGATTAGATGTCAAAGGTAGAGACAATGAAAACAGAGGTCACACTGAGGTAATAGTACTGACCTCTTTTTCATTAAGCCATCATACTGCCCATGTAGTGTAAAGCACGTCTCTGAATTTGGGAAGCAAATGCTAGGATGTAAACAGAAGAATGAGACCTAAGATAAGGATTTTCTACCTGATGTCAAAAAAGACTTATAGTTACCTTTTTGTGTGGCTGTGTCAGCCTTTGCTCATGCATGGCTATAAAGTGTCAGTGTTTCAGAACTGAGCAGTACTATTGCTCAGAAATCAGAGGTTACCTCTCTTCAGAGACTTTCTGAGTTCACAGGAATTTGGATGCTAGTTCCAATACCTTGTAGCTTTAGATCAGGGGTGTCTGCAAAGTTCAGACAGATGGCTATTCAAAGTTAAAGCTTTAAGTCTCATCAGTGCACCTCTGAATATTACACCTATCTTTTTGTATAGAAGATTACACTACTAGTGATCTTCCCACCCTCTGTGATAACTGCCAATATACTTAACACTTTTAAACAACCCTCAGCATTTCATTCAAAAACAGAGAGGTGGAAGAGTGACTTGGCATGAGTTAGACTTTCCCATATGAGGGAGTGAGTGCTGAAATGCCCTGTCCCAATACTGCAGTGTCAGTTGTCTGGTACAGGTCGCACGTTTCACCATCCTTAGCACATCTGAAAGGGAGAAAAAAAGTAAAAATCCATCCCTGTGTTACCCTGGTCCCAGTGAATAGGAGGGCCATTTTGTCGTGAAAGCCCTGATCTGGATGTGAGATATCCAAGTTACTACAGGTATCTCATTCCTCTAGTAATGAGATCCAGGGATTTTTCTGTGTTTCTACTTCCCTCCGCATAGGGAAGGTTTATTCATAACTTTCTCTCTTTTTGTCTGTTTTCTCTGTGTTGACTCTAAGGTCTTCACATTAAGGAAAGCTCTCTTGCTGTGTGTAGATCATCTAGAGTAGTCTCCTGTAGATACCAAGAGACCAGCAACAATGCAGAAGAGGTGAAGAGCTGCTGGTGTCCTGAGGAGGTAGAAAAAGGAGAATCCATTAAGTAATGCCCTGAAACTTCTTTTCTGTGGGCTGATAAGACACACATTCAATTACACAATGCAGACACTGTCAGTGAAGCAGGAAGTCATGTCCCTGGTACTGAGGTTCTGTGCTGTAACTGCAGGGAGTCCAACACCTTGGACGGGGCTCAGGCAGAGAATCTGTGTCACACAAAAGGAGAGGAATGGAAACAGCATGAAACCATCAGCAACAAAGGAAGGAGAACAAAAACAGGACAGAAGGAATAAGAGACATAAAGCCAAGTAAAAGGCAAAAAAAGAGACCTGTGGAAAGATGGAAAGAAAACAAATAAACCACGTAAGTTGAATTCTCCATCCTGCCCTCCAGTTTCTTCCATTTTACTAGTACCTTGTTACTGAAATTTTCTCCCAATGCTAAAATCAACGCAAAGGATATGGCACCCTAAATGACACTTGCAGGGTAAACATCTGCTTGAGGATGAATCATAGAATATCCTGAGTTGGAAGGGGCCCACAAGGATCATCCAAGTCCATCTCCTGGGCCTGCACAGGACACCCCAAGAATCACACCATGGGCCTGAGAGCATTCTCCAAATGCTTGTTGAACTGCATCAGGTTTGGTGCTGTGACCACTGCCCTGGGGAGCCTGTTCCAGTGCGCAGCCACCCTCTGGGGGAAGAACCTTTGTCTAATATCCAACCTAAACCTCCCCTGACACAACTTCATGCCATTCCCTTGGGTCCTGTCACAGTCCCCACAGAGCAGAGATCAGTGCTCTTCCTCCTCTTCACCTCACGAAGAAGTTGTAACTTCAATGAGGTCTCCCCTCCTCCAGGCTGAACAGACCAGGTGCCCTCAGCCACTCCTCACACGGCTTCTCCTCAAGGCCCTTCACCATCTTTGTTGCCCTCCTTTGGGCACTCTCTTGTAGCTTTATATCCTGTTTATATTGTGTCACCCAAAACTGGCCCCTGGACTCGAGGTGAGGCTGCCCCAATGCAGAGCAGAGTGGGGCAATCCCTCCTCAGCCCCGCTGGTGATGCTGTGCCTGATGCTTTCCATGACGGGGATGTCCCTCCTGGCTGCCAGGGCACTGCTGGTTCATATGAATGTTTGCATTTTGCATGTATCACATTTTGCAGATACAGTGCTCCATGGGTCCCATAAGGCTGGTTCATAAGCACTACATGCTACAGCATCTTAGATTCTGGTCCACAAACACACAGTGCAGTTTAAGTGGCTTCTTTTTTTTGCATGCAAGTTTGCTTTCAGCAAGTTGTGTCTTGTGGAGGCCATTCCTTTTCCCTCCATGATGTCAAGGAAGTTTTTTGGGATTGTTGAGCAAAGATCTTCCCTTTGCTGAGATCCAGTGCCTCATGCAATGGCTCAAACGCAACACTCAGCTCAAAGGTTTAGTTGGGAATTATTACAGGGAAGCTGTACATTGGATCAGTTGGCCAGACCCATGTGACCTCCCACCTGTGATTCCTGAAGAAAGTAATCAGTAGATGAGTCCTATCCACATAGCTATAGTTGGAGTCTGACAACATTTAGATACTCATTAGCATGAGTATCTAATTGATAAAATTGATTTCCCATTATCTAATTAATTGCAGATTTCACATTTCCCACTTTGCCATGTGTCAAAACCAGCAAATGGCCCTTCACCACAAAGTGATGGCACTGAATTTGTCTTTGTCCTGTACCTTGTGCTTTTCCCCAAACTGTGGCAAAACTCCAACCAGGCACTGGCAACCATGGCCCAGGAAGTCTCTGGGTGCTCCATCCCCTGCCTGAGGCTGGAGCCAAGTGGAAGGTGCCAAAGGCTCCCCAGGTATCCCAGCCCTGTGTGTTGTTGTTCTCACCAACATAACATTTTGGTGATATTCAGCCTCCTTGTTGCAATTTAAAGGCATTGCTTCTTCCTCTGTTGGATGCTGAAAGCCAATGAGTTCCTGCTTGCAGCAGCTTTTTTTTTTGTTGCATAAGGAAGGGAGCTTGCTACAGTCATTCCACTTGACTCTTCACTTGATTTCCATACTCACACCAATAAAAGAGTGGGAAATTGTCCTTGTTTTAGGTGGAATAAGAGACTGTAAGACAGTGTGAAATCAAATCCATAATTTTTTATTCTAAACCATACGTTACAGACACAGTTCCTACAGAGTGCTCATCTAACATTTAGTTTCATTTCTCCATAGGAGTAATTAGCTGGCAATGAGAAAAATCATTTAATTAGGCCCACAACTGATTAGAGGCTGGTGCACAGCCTATTGAAATAAAGGAGAAGATACAAATTGATTTCAACATGTTTTGGGTCAGCCTCAATCTTCCAAAGCAAATAGAGAGATAAGACAGCATCTGCTGAGGATTCACCTGCCAAGTCTTTGTGCTGATCTCTAATTTTAGGTCCTGCAGGCAAGTGTCCAGGCTATTTACCACCTGGGCTGTTCTGATCTTCTCTCAAACGTGTCTATCGATGGATGAGCTCTCTTATCTCTACCATGATAATACTGGCCCAACTATACCAGCAGCATCAGGCTCAGGATCAATACTGATTCCTCCATCATTCAGCTGAACAGCATTTTATTTGCCTAATTATTAATATCTATTAAGTGCCTGAACTGGAAAGTCTTGACTAAGCAGTCTAAAATGTGTGAGTTGGACACGCTATAGAAATGTAGAGTATTATCATTACTGTACAATATGGGATGTGCCTGCAATCTTCCAATCACAGATTCACTTGGTTCCATCACAGCTGATACAAATGATAGAATCCTATGGCTGGCAGCAGATTTGCATCAGCCACATTAGGTATTATTTTTTCCCTACTGGGAACAGAACTCAACAATTTGCATACATAATTGCTGCAGGCTTATTAATATGTTACAGATATCTGTCCTTTGATAAAACCTGTTCTCCCATATAGGTATGCACGTACTTGGTTCCTGGAGAATGGGTTTATGGAAAGACATTGCATGTACAGCTCTTATTTCCTTCTCATTTCTTTAGCTGATTCACCCAGATTAAAAGTCAGTAGATTTTGCATGTCCAAACATCCAGGTGAGAAATCTCCATGCTTAAATTTGTAAATATAACTTTTTCTTTCTTGGTTCCTCCTCTGTAAAGAATATTGTATAAATTAACAGCTGCTGACTACTCTGTTGGTCTCCATAGGATGCATGAACTCATTCTTCTGCATCTGGATGGATTTTCACACCAAAGACAAATACAAATTCATTGGAGCTTCTTCCTATAAACTCAGAAGACATGACTGACAGATACACAGGATGGAGGTACTTGGGGTAAGAAAATGTTATTTTTTTACATGCAGAGGATAGATGTAATTGAGACTGTGTTTCCACTGCCTGATTTTATTCATAAAGCTCACAGTTGTGTCTCTGCTTAAGTGGACATTCTGTTTGCTAAAGGCAAGCTGGTTTCAGCTCTGTTTGGTAGCACATATACACAACCTTGCTCTGTTTCTCTGTCTGTCCTGGACTGCAGGAGGGTGCTAAGCATCAAGGCAGCTTAGAAGATGATCACAGAGAGGTACAACATTCTTTTATTCTATATGATGTACTTGTGTCAAAGTTACCCAACAAGAACACCTGATTTTATCAGCTAAAGGAGAAATGTTTAATTTACCAGCTCATTCAAGCAGTGAGCTCAGGCAGATGCCCATGCCCCCCAAAAACACTAACAAAGTGGGTCTGAGCCATGATTTCTTCAAAGACTCTTTGCACTGCATTAGTCTATATACTTTGTGGAAGATTAATGCAATACAAGTGTACACAAGGCCCCTTGTGGAAGATTAATGCAATACAAGGCCTTTTTCTTACACCAGGGGAATGTAATAAGGCCATGATACGTCTGAGATTCAGATCTGAAATAACATAACAAATTCTTACTCTGCAGTATATCACGATGCCAAACATGCCAGACTGGGCACTGGGATGCCCAGCCATCCTCCCAACTCTTCCCCTGCCTTTGCTGAGTGGTACTGGCCAGTTGTTTTGCCCCTTTCTCATTCCTTTTTTGTCTTTTAAAATGAAAGCAGCGATACCACTGCCTACTGTAAAGCACTTTCAGTGTGGCAGCGTCAGTGGGGATTTTTGGGATGACGCTATTTAAAATTGCCAGGCACGGTTTAGGCAGAGCAGGTTGATAGAGTAAATCAGTGTCTCTCAAGCTTTTCAATCTATGCTTCACTTCAATCAGTTAAGAATAATTTCATGCCTGATCACAGGAATGGCTGCAGGGCCTGGCGTCAGGGCACTGCACGTCTCGCTGGTCGGGGAGTGCTGGCAGAGAGGGGCATGCAAGGTCCCTGCAGCCAAACTCTCAAGGACACTAAGATACAAATGTTGTCTTTCATAATAACAGCAATTAACGAGAAAAGAATGTTACAAGGGACTGGCATTCAGTTTGAAGTACTTTTTCTTTTTAGATTTGGCTTTCAAGCATGTGTGTACCATAGCATTACATAAGCCCCTGCTAAATCCCAAACAAAATCAGGAAAAATTCAATTGCTTTGGGAAAGCCAGTGATTCAAACACTGCAGCAAACAACTTGTCAAGGCCAGGCAGCAAGCTGGGCTAGTGAGCTTCACTTAGAGAGCTCACCAAATGCATGGAAGCCACTCAGGTCCATAGGAATCCACGGTACCCATACTATTTGTTGTTGTGTTGGTCCTTGGACCAAGCTCCTCTCCAAGCCAACGCCTGGGTACAGCTCAAGGGGTTTGACAGGTTAAGGACCAACCCAGAAAGCTCCTGGGGTGAGGTTGCACAGACATGACTCCTCCACAGGACACAGTCCCTCAACACTACAGCAGCAACTCATTAACCCTGACACCCCATATACCTTCATGTCATGTAACCTCAGCTTTAAGATCTGAAAGCAGCTCTTTGATGGAATGCCACCCATCTTCAGGAACTTTGAACTTAGAGAAACCACCCCCAACTAAAAGCAGACCACACATAAAATGAAGTGATCACTAAAAGCCACATGTGCACCAGTAGCAGTCCAGATACAGGGCCAAGCAGATGAAGTGACATTTGCCATTTGACATCAGGGGTAGAGAACTCCTTTACTTGGCAGAGTAAATAGAATCAGAGTGTCTCAAACTGGGCTTGGACACTGACAAAATTGTTACTTTTGAACTTCTTTCTGTTCAGCTTTCAGGTGTTTTGTTTTCTGCATCTAGGAAACCGAGTTCATTATATGAATCACAGGTAAGATGAGAAATTAAATGGAATTTGAGATACTGAGTCAGGGACATGAAACTTGTCAGTTCCTGAGTGCAGATCCCCTCCTATGTGGACAGACGAGTTAGTCTTTGCTAATTACTTAAACCTTGCAACACCCAAGAAAACAGAGGGATGGAGTCCAAGGCACAATGAAGGGCTTATCTCTGGACATAGGGATATGATGCAGTATGGAATTTAAAAAAAGAAAGAAACATGCAGTGGATACAGTGAGCCAAATCTGAAATGCAGAGTAGGCCTAATTATTTCTTTAAGGCCATACGTGGGAAATAATGAATGAAGTTGCTTGAATTATTGGTCCTGAGCTTCAGATCTCTGCCCTCACCACAGCTTGGGACAGTCAGCAGTTCTGATGTCACTGATCTCACATGCCAAGTCAGGCCACAAAATGGATTTTGGAAGAGAAAGGCACTGTAACATTTAAAATTGCAAATACTACAACTCCAATCACCAAGTGCAGGCAGCAAAGAAACTGCAAACAGTTCAGGTTTTAGGGTGTGGCTGCTGGTGGCTCTCCTTTCTGCTTCTAAATATAAAGTTTTTCAAACTTCACCATGAAGTGACAGCTACCCCTTATCACTGAAGGCCAGCTGTTTCTTTAGCACTCAGCTGTTCCTGCTGCTTGCTCATAGAAATGGAAGAAAACTATTTAGAGACACAAATCTGCAAAGCCTTCGAGCACACATCTATCTTAGAGCCCGTCCTTCAGTTCTTACAGTAATTTGGTTGATCTTCTTTCACACCCGTTTTACACCTCTGCACCCACACTGACACCACCAAAGCTAGTCCTGGTTCCCTGGCACAAATAAAACCAGTTCCAGAATGATTCCTTCTAGGTATTTTAAAAGTTTTTATGGTACCTCCTGAGAAGGACTTGATTGAGTTCACCCCTAGGAGAAATAATCTTGAGAAAATTTCTCAGCACTCTCTAACACATTGTTGCACAATGTTGTTCCTTCAATGCAACTATAGGTAAATGTGTGTCAGTGGTTGTTAGGTATGAGCCAGCCCTGTCCTTCCCAAATGTGTGTGGATTTACCCTGGATTTCAACATCAGGGACTCTGCAAGTGTGTGGGGTTCCACACATGCTTACAGTTCCAGCAGACTAATACAGTTTATGACTCCTGAGGCTGAGAACCACCACGATCAGAGATCAGCTGCCTTTTGTGACCACACTGGCCCCTAATTTGCACTGCACTTACTCCTGCACATAGTCCAGCTGGCTTCAGTGGTTCCTCACTTCCCAAAGCAGCCCTTCCATGCAGGGAAGTGTGGAGGCACAAGGCCCTGGAAAGTGCCAATTTGTGCTCCATCACCTTAAAACAACTATCTTCAAAATACTTCTGTCCACATTTGAAAGCAGAGAGAGCAATTGTTTTTCCCTCGGGAGTGGTTAGAGGTGCTGATTTTGGGCCCCAGGGAGTGCAGGGGAGGCTTAGGGTGGCTTCAGCTCAGCAGTCAGATCAGTCCAAGCTGCAAGGATTGTCTGGTGAGGGCAGTGCTCGGCAGGGTGCTCAGCTCGGGCTGTGTAGCCTCGTGAAGCACTGTCTTGTGCAGTGTTTGTTCATATGCCTGTGTTTCCAGGGCTTTTTCCAGGTAAAACTGTGTGCTTACAGTGTGGTGGGGCAGAGCTTTTGACATTCAGAGCCTCAGTAAATCCATACCTGAATCCTGGGCTTTCACACAAACACTTACATACCTAGCACATTCATCTGCCTTTCTGGATCTATGACTGATTCCAGAGCACATGTACAAAACAGTTTAAGATACGTTTAGACCTGTATACAAATAAATATAGGCATTCTGAAGGTCTGAGGTACTGCTGTGGATGAAGTAGTGAACAACAATGCCTTATCTGTGCATCTTTGCATCTTCCTCACTAAGTGCCCTATGCATGTGGTCAGGCAAAGGAAACTTTCTTTCCTGTGTGGACAAAGCAGACCTATGCATATATGGTTTCATGCTGTTTCGTAACAGAAGGCAAGGTCAAATAGTGTCTAAACCTACTTCCAGTTAACAGCAAAACTGCCATAGGTTTCAATGGTTTTACAGTAAAAACTGTGCTGTCTCACCCACGTGCAGCAGGATTTCAACAGTTCAAGCAGCAAGTGGAAAATGTTACAGCAATATTTTTTTTTACCTTTGCAATCTATGCACCAAATTCCCTTCTGCCTTGTAATTCATAGAGTCAGACTTTTTCCAAACAGATACAAAATTCTCTTAAATGACAATCACAATGCTGCTTTCTTGACTGCCCTGTATTTTCACTCATCCCTCATGCCTGGACCAAATGGCAGTAAAATGTGATCTGTGTTTCAGCTATGTTCAAGAGCCACATTACACTTGTGCATCTGGGGCAACAAGATACAGACTAATACAAGATCAGGTGTAATGTATATGTGCCTTTACCTCAATGCTGTAAAAACAGTAAAGCATAATCCTTGTTTTAATCTGAATCGCTATTATCCTCTTAAAAGAAAACTCTGGCTACATCTTTTGCCAAGGAATAAACACATGGGACAACATTCTACATCCATCTTATATGCTGGATAGCTCTCCCCTAAACAGTTCAATTAAAACCAGTGGGACCAATTGTGTGCCCAAGCGCAATCCTGCAGGACTGATTACAGGCTTCAGCACTTTTGGCCTGAAGATGTACCAATGTGTGATCACAGCACAGCTTAAAATATGCCTATTTTAAAACTACACTTGCTCGTGTTAAAAACAACCAGTTTTAGGCAACAGCTGTGCAGCAGCTATCTGAGATAAGGATGCAGAGTTAGCAGCGCAAATAGGATGGTGTGGACAGGAAAGGTGCTGAGCTCTTCCTGCTCAGTCTGTGCGCCGGGAGCCAGGCTATTCTGGTACACGGCTTCTGTATACCCAGATGACGAAAGGCAGCTGAATATGCTGGCAAGGGCTGGAAGGCTGGCAGGAACTCTGGCTGCATTTCTGAGAGCTTTCCACTGTTTCTCTTTTTCAGCAGGTTGGGCCATTGTGTAGAGTTTAGTAATTCTCTTACATCCCTGCGCGTGTTTTTACAGCGCTACCGTCTTCCTTTCTCGCCTGAGCACCGCAAGGGGTCACAAATGCACGTGCCAGGAACATTTTCACAGCCTCTCCGGCATCCCGTTTGTTTCTTATTCTCGCTCCCATTCATTTCTTGCCATACTTTCCCTTACAGGCTGCTCCGCCGCCACCTTGTCCCTTGTCCCTTGCTCCCAGGTACCCCCACGCTTCCCCCGTGCCTGCCCGCCGCGTCCCACCCGGCGCGTGTGAGGGGGCGGAGCTCCCGGCAGCCCCGCCCCTCCGCCTACCTCTTCCTCACAGCAACGCCACGCCCCATCCCGTCCATTGGCTGTCCGCGCCTCGCTCCCCGCCTCCCGCCGCGCGGCACGCGCCTCCAACCCCATTGGCCCGTTCCCCACCCTCATTTGCATTAAGCCCCGCGCACCAATGGGCGGCCGCTGCCTACTTAACATGCAAGGAAGCGGCCAATGAGCGGGCGCGGGGGCCGGGCCACCACGTGCTGTTGCTAAGCTTCGGCTTCTAAATTGTTACTACACGGGCAGCCAATGGGCGCGGGCGGCGGGGATCTGTCAACATCCCCTGCTCCGACGGGGGGGGGCGCTCTGGCCGGCGATTGGCCC
>VZTN01028801.1:84671-121742 GCA_013400515.1 Erpornis zantholeuca
AAATGTAGGTTGAGCGAGGTGCCTTAAAACCGGGGGCTCCGGAGTCCCCGCGCGTGAACTCGGCGCGGGGGGCTCGGGACGGGCAGCCATGGAATTGAACTCCCTGTTAATCCTCCTGGAAGCGGCCGAGTACTTGGAGCGAAGAGACCGAGGTACAGGGCGCAGACGGGCAGTCGGTCAGGCACCCGCAGGCGCTCCCAGCCGCTCTCGGCCTTTGTTGTGCGGCGGCCGGGCCGGGGCAGCGGCCCCGAGCCCGCACCTGCCCGGGGGGGACCCGGGCTGCGCCAGCGGCAGCGCGTTGGGGGAGCATCGCTGCTCGGATCTTGGTTTTTTTTATATATAACCCCCCAAGCAAAGCAGCAGGGGGTTGTTTGTGCTGCCCTGGATGGGGACGGTGCGTGTGGCAGCGCTCAGGATCCCTCTCGCCGCTCCGTGTGTGGCAGTCGGTGATTGTATGGCAGCTCCCCTCCCCCAGCGCAGCGTGACAAGGGTTTGCATGATCCGCCTCGTTTTTAATGTGCACTCCAATAATCCTCCTAATTTCGACACTACGGTGTCGGGTTTTTTTTCCCTTTGGTTTACCGAGTTATGTTTTTTTGTCTCGCTTCTTTAAGAGATGCCAGAATAAAATCCAAACAAATCAACCGGAAAAAATTCTGTTCTTTACCCTAGCGTTCCTGCAAAGGAGGAAAAAATTGCATGGAAAAAATATATTGCCACTAATGCTGACTTTGTCCCTAGAAGCAGAACATGGCTATGCATCAGTGTTACCCTTCGATAGTGACTATTCCAGAAAGAAAACAAAGGCAGGCACCATGGCCAGAAAATCCCAGAATAACAGGTAATAGACGCACCGCTTTTTCAGAATGAATCGTCAGCTTTTCCAATGTGTCTAGCTTATGTGCAGTGCATACATTTATGAAAAATAATAACTAATCCAGTGTCTCAGTTTTCCCCATCCCGGTAGTCGCCATTTTTCCCCTGGATGGGCTTGGCTCTGTTTTGATCTCTCATATAAACACTGCCACGCGTACACCATCTCCTTAGTACTCACTGCACTTCTGAACCATCCGCCCTCATTGCTTCTTCTGCTCCGCGCTCACCGACAGCGGCTTTTGCTGCAGACCTTAACACCATAATCGCCACCCAGATTTCTCTTTGCATGGCACCTAATTTCCCCCCCGGCATTTATTTATAAACCACAGGCAGCGAGCCGGCCGCCTCCCCCGTGGCAGCCCGAGCAGATGCAGCCTCCGGTTGCGGCGGCGCTGGGCTCTGGGGTGGGGAGCGTGTGCGGGGCGGCGGGGGGGCACACTCCGCACGCCCTCCGGCCTCTCCGGGAGCTACGGGGTGAGAAGGTGCCGGAGTGAGCGTGACCTCCCCGCGGGTTGTGCTGCACCGCCGGCTCGCCAGCCTTTCCGCCCGGCCGCCGCACACAGATCCGCCGGGGTGCGCGGCTCGGTTGTTGTTTATCCCGGTTATCGCCCACCCGCCTCTCCGCCGCCGCGGTTTTGTTGTTCCCCCGCAGCCGCTACCTGCGCTGCGATGGCACGAGCCGAGCGCTGCTGTGCGCAGGCTCTGCAGCTTTGTTTGCTGCTCGGGCAGCGGCTGTGTACGTGCAGGAGGCTTGCTGTCTTACAAGGGACGCTGCCGGCCCCTGCCCGGGAGCAAGCCCGGCCCTGGGCTCTGCCTGTTCTGCTCTGCTCTGCTCTTCAGGGGCTGCTCCGGTGAGGGCCGAGGACCGTGCCCTGCTGGGCCTGCTTCGTCCCGGGGCAGCGATGCTCTCCCCAGCGCAGGCTCCGCTCTGCATGGTCATGCTGGATGGTGGCTCCTGTAGAATAGCCTAAAATGAACTTGGTTTGCACGTGACTTGTTTTCCAAAGGAGCAGTGAGTCTCGGCAGGCCCGCTCTCGCTGCTCCGGCGGGCATCCTGCGGCCGGGTCGGATGGTGCTGGGGAGGTGCCAGGCAGATGGCCAGGAGCTGCTCGTGGGGCACCGGAGGTGCAAACCGAAATCAAAAGCTGACGAACTCCCTCCTTGAGCAAAACACGAGCTGCTGAGCGCCCTGGTGGTGCCTGCTGCGGCCGAGCAGTGTGTCTCGAAGGTAACTGAGGGGGAGCAAACTGTGCCCCCCCATGCCCCTGCTCTGAGCAAGGCAACCATTTGGGGGACTGTTAATTGCAGTACTCCTACTCTTTTTTTACTTTTAGATGAATTCTTTGTCTCATCATGGAGCATGAGAAGACGGTTCATTTTAAAAGAGAAAGTCATCAGGAGGGGGAGGAGTGTCTTGTGTCCTGAGACACTTTGCTCCTTAAGATTTTGAATTATTTTCATATAAAGTATGCTCACTGCCTTTAAAAAAAATTCGAAACAGATTTCATAGGATTTCCAGCTGTAAATTGCTCCTTGAATTGTACAGCTTTCTTGTCTGTCTCTTGCATTCAAGAAACCTGTGTTACTTACAGAGCTATTATTCCATCGTTTCTGTTCTTAGGGCTCTTGTCATCTACTGCAAAATAGTTATTTGTCTGAATTGTAAGCTGCTTTCAGGAGTTGTTAGGAGAGGATTTGTAATCTATCAAATACAGCAGAATTAAAAGATTTCTGGTTACAAATTTGCTAGTGTTGTTAAAGTTGAGGCACACACATCCACTTGCAGTTACCTTCCTGCTTTTTTTTTTCTGTCTGCAGATTTATCTTTATTTACGTGTCTAGCGTTTTGCTCCGGTTCTCACTCCGCAGCAGTGGCAACCTTCAAAAATGCCATCCTGCAGTGTGCAATGTGTACATTTACTTACACTTTCTTTTCTTCTAGCTGCAATGATGAGATGAGGGATGGGTCATTTGTGTTACAGGACAGGATGATGCTTGTCAGGGAATGGATTCCAGTGTGGACAGTGCCAGGGCAGTGGCTGGCTTGGTTCAGCATGGACACCAGCCTTGCTGACTGGTGTGGGAAGCAGAGGCACATTGCTTTAATGCAGCTCCCTGTTCCTTCAGGGACAGAGGGGCAGCAGCAACGTGTGGGCACCTCTGCAACGTCCTTACAGGCTCTGTACCTGTGTCCAGCAATCACTGCTCACGTTTGCCTGCACACTTAGATTTGCAGGGGAGAAATTACCCCCACATTTAAACATGTAGTGCAAAATATGTGATGTACACCAGCATCACTATTATTATTTGGAGCTTAGAGGTTATAGGGGCCGAGCCCCAGTCTAGAGTGAATTTTTGGTAACACAGTTAATTCTTCCTAAGCAACTCAAAGATTAACAGCAGGAGATGACTGGCCAAAGTTCAGAGGATTGGTTGTGGAGTGGTCGTGGGTGATGTGAACCACTAGGCAAAGTGTTTGTCCATATTGTTCCACTTTAACCATTTTCCGGACTCACTGGGTTTGGAGTGTCAGAAGCAGGGAGGCATCTGACTGCATACAGGGGATTGCATACATGTCTGAAATGCATTCCTTATTATTTCATTGTTTTTCTGGATTAAAAATACATACCTAAGATTGGAGGAGTAGGGAAGGAGCAGCTAACTGCACATTTCAAATCTGCAGGGGCATTGTTGTTTTCATTATCTATTTTTGTATCCTGCTGCTTGCAGCATCTGATCAGATTAAAAAGTGAGAGATGTATATATGCACATACGGTTTTTTTCCATGCTTTATGAGGTGCACATATATAAAAGCATGAAAAACATCTCCTTATTCTTGGAAAATCAGAAAAGAGGGGAGGAGGAGAAAAACTGTCAGATGTGAGGAAGCCTGGTGTGCTGTACTCTTCTTTGTTCTGTGTTTTCCCCCCTGTGTGCCTGCCTGTGGGGGAAGAGTGTACCTTGTGTGGCACAGGTGTGCTGGCCAGGCACCGTGGGCTGGGCAACAGGCAGGGATGGATTCCAGCTGCCCTGGGCTTCAGCAAGGGCACTGATGGACCCCTCCTTCCTCTGCCGAGGTGCTGGTGATGTACATGTAAGAAACTGTAGGATGAGACCTCCATCCCTTGTGGATGGCTGGCGAGGCCCAGACCAGCAGGAGAAGGGGCAGGAGGCTGATGGCCCTTCGGACAGGATGCTCGGGTCTGGGCTAAAAGGTTGCTGGCCTCTTGACTGCAATTGAGTGAGAAGTAATTTTGGCGGGTTTTGATTCATGCAGGGAAAAATACCGTCAGAATTAGATTTAATTAACCAAAAACTATAAGCTTTCTGTTCCCTGTAAGAATTTAACATTTTTTGCTTTGTCCTCTGTTAGCTTTGAATCAAAATTGAAAGTGGTTATTAGCAGTTTGTTGATAAACAATATCCTTGGTGTTACTGGCAGCAGTCAGATACAGTTTTTAGCCATTTCTTTTTCACTTGCACACTGAAATGTCTTGATGTTATGTGTTTTCCTCTCAGTTTCCTGTGATGTGCCCTTTCCCATGTCACACAAACCCCAAACTCCTTTGTTTTCTTTCTGGTTTGCTGTTCGTACTGTGTCCTCAGTTGAGATTCAGACTTGTTTCCTCCCAGTAATTTTGACCAAAATCCTCTGGCAAATGAAACTGGATTCTTGTGTTGTGAAGAGGACAGGAGATTAGAGAAAGCCACAATATTATCTTTTGCAGGGAGGTAAACCTAGGTCACATCTTCTTGTTAACAATAATACTTATCAGATACTTGACTACAGTATAATAAATGGCTCCGCAGAGCAGTGGCTGTATGTAGCTCCTAAAGCAGTGCCATCAGTCTAATAATTATTGTTAAGGTGCACTTAGAATTAAAAAAAGGCATAAAACAAACAGCTGGATTTATCACTGTTCTACCTTGGAAATATTAATAGCAAATATTCAAAAGTCAAGCTTGGTTTTTGCTCCAAGGAAACAGATAGGTGACACGTGTGCAATGTGCCGAGGAAGAATGCGACACAAATCTGAAATTTGGTGACGTTTGCTCACAAGGCAAAGCGCTCTGACAGAGGAACATGCAATCCTGCAGATAACTGGGCTTTCTTCTGCCCTGGCTGCAGTGACGCTCACCAGGTGTTGGGTACCTTGAGCTGTGTGTGGGTTTGAAGCATGCATCTGCCCATGCACTGGGGAGCTCAGGCAGCTGCTTCGCCATGAAAGGGTCAGAAGTAAGGTAAAATGAAAACCAAAATCTTAGTGTTAGATGCCAGTCTACTGAGGTCACGGTTAAATTTACTTTCAGAGAAAGGAATTGAATGTCGGTGATGCAGTGTGTTTGGCCTGTTAATTTAGGAGCTGGTTTATTGAAGGAGAGGGAGCAAAATAAATGCCGGTTTATAAATATATCTTCTGTGTCTATTAATTAATTAATATTTTTGCTCATATGTTATATAAATAGACATGTACTTTGTGCTGTGTTCTGGCAGAGGGTTACATGTAGAAAAAGATGAAAGCGGCATTTGGATTTTCAAATAAAAACAGAGCCTAATGTCCGAATTCCTCTGTTGATGTTGGCACATGGTGAGGGTGAACCTGTGGCCCGCAGAGCGAGCCCCTTGCTCTCTGCAGATGTTTTTCTGTGCCCACACTAAGCAGCTTAGGGATCGGGGCCTGATTTTTGTTTTATTTTTCCTTAATTTTTTTTTTTTTTTTTTTGTGAAAGGCCGAGAATAAAACACTGCAAAGCAGGCTGTGCAGACACAGCTCCTCTGATTTTTCACCTGGATTTCTGAATCCAATAGATCTTTCTGGGTTTGCCTTCCTGAAGGTAGGACAGCAACTGACATAGCCACATTTGGTTTTAAAATAATGCATTTTAGTCCCAATATAACAGATTTCACCAATGGGCCTGTCACCCCTGAGGAACGGCGGTAGGTCTGCGATGTTTGGGAGCTGCACTGCTTGTGCAGTTGAGGAAAACAAATTGCCACAGTATTAGAAGCACGTTCAGACCTGGCCACTGCAAACATGTGGCAGCATCAACTTGAATGTGATCCCGGAGCCAGAACTCTGCATCAAGGCTGTGCCAGTATTCCTGGTTCCCAGATCCCAGCTGAATCTGCAGAACCGGTTAAATTTTGCTATGAGGAGAATGCAAAATTAATTTTTAGTGGATTAATTTGGTACAAGCTGTTTCTTTGACAGGCTGTAAGCAATGTGTCCAATTTGAAACAAATGGGAGAAAACCAACAACCCAGGAGCAGTGAATACAAGGGACGACGTGTGCTTATGTTCAGGTTTATCTGTGCTTTGTGGGGTGAACTGTAGTATTTTCAGGTGCATCCCATGGCAGGTTAGGTACGTGGAGAGGGAATTTCCTGGAAGCAAATCTGGATCCTTTCATTGAAAAGCTGCACAGCAGTCACATTCACACAAGACTGCAGGTGTAAGCTTTGTGCTTTTACACACCTGCACTCTTGGAAGTGGGAACTGGATGCAGACACTTAAGGTGTAGCACCTTGTAAAGCTTCCTGTTCTGTTTGTTCTTACTCTTTTGGCCTGGACAAAAGGTGAAGTGCTGGCAGTGTAGTCCACATGGCTGCATGGCCTTAGGTGAAGTTGTATCGTGTGCATGGTTGTATAACTGACAGCCCATCCTGCACCAGAAAGCCCTGGCACTGGTCAGGTGCTGCCACTGTTTCAAGCACTTGGTTAACTACCCTGCTTTGGTCCTTATACAGCGCTTTAAAATGTGTTGGCAACTGGTAGTGTATTGGTGAGTCATGGTCTAGACCTGCTCCCATTAACACAGGGCAATAAACTTCAGCAGCATTTCCATACATCCCTGCTTTTGTCAGGAGCTGCTGGCTTCCTGCTGAGCAGATGCCCTGTCTGGTGGGGTAAATGGATGGAGGAGTAGGGAGGGTATCTTAATACTGAAACAGGCCGTGCATCGTGCATACAGTGAAATCTCTACATGAGAGCAGCATGTGAGCAGCTTCTGCTGGCTCACCCATAAACTGGCAGCAGTGGACGTGGAGGAGCCCTTGCCTTTTCTGTATTAGTTTTGCCATCTCAATTAGCACCCGTCTGAATTGTTTAGGTGTGTCTGCTGAATGTTGCATCAACCAAAAGCTGAAATCCAATGCCTCGAATTCTTGTTTGGGGACTGGAAGGTGGTGGAGGGGAATGGCTCTGGGGATGTGCTATGGGGAGTAGCACAGCATCTTGCAGACCATGGCTGCATTTACTTAGCTCCTTGTTCTTTGAAATCTTCTTTTGACAATTTCTTTACAAATAAAATTTGTTGTCGGTGAACTGCCTGACATTTGTAAAAGGGATATTAGAGCTGTCTCAGATCAACAGTGTAGTCTAAGCACCAGTGTTCGTTTTCCCTTCCTTCTGAATCTATGATTTTGCTGATGGTTTTTTTTTGTTGTTGGCTTTTTCCCTTTATTTTTATCTGAACCTTTTTACTGACACCTTTTTTTTCATCCCTGCTATCCCCAACTTCCCAAAGCTTTGCATGAAGATGTAAACTCAATAGACTGAACCTAAGTTAAACACCAGAAGTCTTCTTTCTCTTGCAGCCGTTTCTGAAAGACTCCGCAGATCATTTGCCTGAAAACCACAGTCATGTATCTGTCTCTTTCATAGAAATACATACATACATGTATCTTCTTAGTTGTGGCCTACATCTTATCTTTACTAATGCAATAAAGGACTCCATTTTGAAACAGGGTGTTGGGTTGTGTGCAGACCAGTTTGTACATTTTTCTTCTCTCACTTTAGGTTGCATAAACAGCAGGAGATGGATATTCTTGCAATATACTGTCCTATGGACAGTGAAGGAAATAAAAGACAGTATTTTGAGAGAAGTTCATCTCTTCTGAAAACAAACCCAACCAAAGAAACCCCTGTCATGCTTTGTAATAGGGTATTTAACTTGCTCTGTAGATGGAGCAATTCTCAGGTAAATGTCAGGACTCTTGGTTTTGGTTCCTGCCTAGGTCCTGATAGTTGAGGCGTTAGTCAGCCCCTGACACCTCCCGAAATGTGTGGCTGATGCCCCCGTTTGCACGCTGCAGGCGTTGCTGAGGCTTTTGTGTCCCCAAGAGCTCTGCCAAGAGGCACATGGTCACTGCCGCTCTGTTTGGGAGCTGGCACACCCACGGCTGTGCTGCTCCAGAGCTGCTCTGGCAGGACATACCTCAGGAGAACACCGGGGTCACCCTTTGTGCACCAGAGGTGCCCTGTAGGTGTGCTGCATGCAGAAGGACTGCCAACTGCTCACTGCATCCTCTTTCAGCCCAGCAAAATACTCTATGCAGGCTGAATTTCTTGGCCACTGGTTCCCGTGTTATCCCCGTGTGTGCTCACTGGAGCTGCTGTGAGCTGGCAGCTCAGAATGGGCCAGTTGGAGTGATTGTGTTCACCTTTGTGTCTAATTGCCAGAAATATCAAGGAGTTCATGCCATAGGGATAAATCCAGGCCAGCCTGTATTTTCTCTCCCTTCCAAAGCTCCCTATGAACAGTGACTTTGTGCCTTTGACAGGCCCATTGAGAGCGCTGGGGGACAATGGTTCCCTCCTAACTTCTGTTTTCCATGTGTTTTCATAAACACTGGTGGACTTAGCATAGTCTTTATCAATTTTTGTGAACACTGGTGTGGAGAAATGATTGTGGAGAAGTCTGATCTCTGTGTAGAGAGTTGGAGTAGAGGATAAAAAACAATACCCTCTTAAGATAGCCAGTTGACCAAGCCCACCTTGCTCTATTAATGTAGCCCAGAATATGTGTATAGCACTTCTAGTGTTGCTGCATTGGTCAGGAACACTTAAATGGCATTGTAGAAAGACCCACATTTCTTGATCGTGGTTCACTCGATGCAACAAGTTTAAAAAAGATACATAAAAAATTCATAGGCTTTTGAGAAAAAGATGCCAGGTGATGGTTGACCTAATTGATGTGTTGGTACCACCACTGAGATGCTTTCTGGTGAGAGTGGATTAGCATCAGTGCTGAACCTGGTACACATTTCAGTTTTACCTGCAGGGGGGCAGTTCACTTAATTCCTTGCAGGATCGGGAGCTGCACTGGCCTCAGATCAGTTGCTCGTGGGTTTGTTCACTGGATGTTTCTTGTGTGAGCTTTGCTTTCTTTTTCCCTCTCTATGGCCAGAGAGATGCTCTGCCATCAGTCACACCCAGGTACAGCATCTAGCAGCTCAAGTGTGTGCAGAGAGAGGCAGGACAGCTCGGCACCGGGCAGCATTTGTGTGGGAAGGCTCTCTAATCCCCCTGGGATTTCTCTGCTCTCTGGAGGGACTGTGCACTTGCCCTCCACAAAGGCCCCTCACTCTGCACCTTGTGCCCAGCTGCAGGCTGGGGTTGCAGCAGGCTCCAGCAGAGCTGCTCTGACATAATCTGCTAGCCCTAAAAGCTGCCATCGCCTCTGCATCTTTTGATCCTTACGTGCTGGACATGTTTTCAGTGGGACAAAACTGAAAGTACGGAAAATAGCTGGTTCTGAAGCGGCGACAGTAACTTCATTTTAGGAATGTTTTTAATCTGAGCTGTGTAAATAAATAAAATGAATATTTTTAGCTGAATCAGTTTAAAAAAAAAAAGTCCTCCAAGAATTTAGGCCTGCCTTCTAATGGCAAAAAACCCGAGACATCGGTTGGGGAATAAAAAAAAATCTCTAATCCGAGCAGAGTGGAAGAGGATAACATACTGCTGTGGTCGGTACTGGGACTGTGATTTTTTTGGGTTTTATTTTCTGTTTGTAGACTCAGAAGAATTAAGAGGATTCCTCTTTTGTTGCCATTAAGATGTCAACAACAACAACAGCAGTGATTAGCTGCTGATTTTTCTTCCTGCTTCTCCATGGGCTTGAAAGCTGGCCTTTTAGGTGCTTTTTGCTCTTACCTGTTACCATTTAGATCTTCTAACATTTTCTGCCCCCTCATAATTTTTCTTCACAGATAAAAATCTCGTGGGCTGTTTTTATTACTAACCTGCGCAGTTTTTTATGTTCATTTCTGTCTCTGAATGCATTGAACACTAATACATGCAAATATATTATAATTCCCCCCCAAACCTACAGTTTACTCATGGAAATTAAGTTGATACCCTGAAGAATCCAGGGGATGTAAAAGTGAACCAATTTAATAGAAAAGCTGTTTCATAATCCATGCTAAATACGTATTTCAGAGAACTCTTTTGCAACTTACGTAGGTATTGGCTTTTAAATATTCTAAATCTTGGTTTTCTCTAATATTTCTTTTCTCTTTTTGATAGGTCATCACACAACGAACTAGAAAAACATAGGTAAGTCTTGAAAAAAAAAGCTAATTAAAAGATGTATGGCTGACATTTTAGTTACCACGTTTATTGAAGAATATTTTGTTGCAATTGTTTTGATTCTGCGCCGAGTAATTCATTAAGTTGGTTTTGAGTTTTTTATCAACTAAAATCTAGTAGTTATAGTATTATTTGGTGCTTTTTTCCCCCCTGTTGTTTGCTATGCTCCTTTTGAAACATCCCTAATAATTAGCTTTGTACTGATTAATGCTGTAACTGGTTAACCGAATTGTTACTAACAAAGAATCTGATTGCAGCAACTGTTTGCTAGAGGTGTTAAATGCTATAAGTACAAAGTATTTTTGTGACTGAGGTGAATGCTTTTCGGGAACAATGTGTCACACAGGGTTATTCTATGTTTCTTTTAAAGTATGCCTAAAGTGCAGTTAATTTTCATCTTGCATGTAAGTACCTACAGATCCGTTTTTCCCCTCCGTCTGCTTCCTTGCTGGTGCGTGTCCTGTCCGGAGAGCTGTGTGTGCGCTAGGAGCGGGCACGTCCTGAGCCGCAGCCTGGCCCGGTGAATCCAGCGCCGGGAAAAGCCGGACCTACCCCGGGCAGACATTAGACCCCGCAGCCCTGCGTGGTGCAGAGCTCTCGTTCGCCCCGTTCTGGAGGCAGCGTTCATTCAGCGTGTGTTGTACGGTGTCAGAGTGTGTTGGCAGCTGGGACCCGGGGCTGTAGGAGGGCTCCGGGAGCGCTGCTCCGAGGGAGCACAGGGGGCAAAGAGGACCCGTCCTGGCTCTGCCTTTCGCTTACTGCTGTGGCACCCTCACTGCGGGGCTGCTGCCTTTCACTCACCATTCAGGATAAACTCCCTTTCGGGTGGTTTTCTGTTCTTTTTTTGTGTAGCTTGTGGTCTCTCGGGTTTCACGCATCCAGAGAAAGTGAGGTGTGTGTGTGGATATGATTTAAACTTATTTGCATGCTTCTAAATACGTGAAACGTGATTGATGGCACAACAAGATTGAACTCGTGGGGTTTTTTTTGTGTGTTGTTCTGTGGCTGCAGTTAAGTAGCAGCTAGACCATCACTTCCCTTGCATGCTTACATGCTTTCCTGTAGTTTAATTGTAATATGAGTAAACTATAGCTCTGCCTAATAGCCACGTGGTCATCCTAGAGATGAGAGGAACTGGAGAAGGCTCAAGCTCACAAACACAGGCCTGGGCTGTAGAATGCAGTGCACTGGCTAAGGCAGTGACATCGACCAGCAGAAGTTCTGCTGACAGAGTCTTCAGGAAAATAACTGCATGTAAAATTCTGTCCTTTGGTCACACTGCATTAAAATAAAAAAAAAAATTGGCCCCAACTATGACTTTCTCATTCTGCTACATTTCTTCCTCCCCTCCTGCTGCATCATTATGAATTTACTGTCATCTGCATATTCCTTTTCTTTTTCCTTCAGTTATTTTCCTTTTCTTCCTTCTGCTCTGCCTTAACATGTTTAAGCAGCACAGTAAATGAGGCACAGCAGCATTTGCAGCAGATGCAGGGCCAGAAGGAGAATCTATTAATTGTTCAATTGCTATTCTCACTTTCAGTTCTGTGTTGTATCTTTGTAGTAGCTGGACCATATAGTACTTGCCTTGCTACCTTTTCTTTCTCTGCCATCTCAAGGTCAAAATAGGTAAACTGCACAGTATGTCTTGTGATTATACAACTAATGTTTCTAACTGCTGCTGCTTGCTGTGCCTCCTGCAGTTAAACTATATTCAAAGCCAGATTTTTATTATTCCTGGTGAGAACCTGCAAATTAGTGCAAGATCCTCATATGTGCAAATGGGTGTTCACAAAAGCAGATGAGGTGTGTACAGTTCTAGCTGCCTGATGTATTGGTGTGAAGGACTCCTGCAATTTTTATTTCTTTTTTTTAACAACCCCCTCCTTCAGCACTGTGGGTGTATGAGCAGATAATACCGATCATAGTGTTTTTCACTGTGTTTTACTAAAATTACATTAAGATCTATCAAGTGTCTTGCACAGTTTAATGGAAGATTCACAGCCGTGGTGTGTCCCTTTATCAGCTGGTCCCTGCAGCAGAGCCTGTCCCCTCCCTGCGGTGCAGCCCTGCCCAGCCAGCTAGGAAGCACTGGTTGTTGATTTTGGAGGTGTCTCCTTTCTAGGACCAGCGCCTTTGACTCAGCACTGCCATGATGCTGCTCTGGCAAGACACACTCAATTATCTCACAGGAGCCTGTCGAGGAGGAGGAGAGGAGAAGCTGTATGTGTCCTCCTCGGTCCCCAGTCCCTCATCGGGTGTCTGAGGGCTGCACCCGTGCTGGAGGGCAGGGAAATGGCTTCCTCTTTTACAGGGCTGTGGTGTCCTGCCTGAGGGTGGCCAGAGATGCCACTAAGTGGAAAGCCATGGTAGCCATGCCATGTACGTGGTGTTGTTTCGGGTTCTGCACTGGTGTTGCACATCAGAGGTTTTATCTCTGGTCACTGGGAATGACAGTGGCTGACCTCTGTGTGTGCTGCCTTGGCTGTTTGACACCACCATTTTATTTTGCATTTTCTACTGCTGGGTCTCTTTTCTGTGTGCTCTTGAAGGGGTGTTCAGAGGAAGACAAATGAAAGCAGAAACATGATTGCAGGAAAAAAAATCTCATTATATGATAGAATTCAGATTACAATTATGGTGAAGTGTTTCTCAGTGATTCATACATGAAATTCCCTTTTCTCTGCTTTAAGTCTCCCTAGGACACCCTGCTCAGAACTTCAGTGTGGGTTTGTTACAGGGAAACTCTGGAAGGACTTACCCCTCTAACAGCAGTCTCGTTTTGGTCCTGTGTGATCAAGGTGTGCATCTAGGAGCCATGAAACAGGAAATCACCTAAATAAAAATTAGGAAGGCAAGAAATCTTCTATCCTAGGGACAGATGAGGTCCTAGAAGATTTTAATAATTACAGACAGGTTATTCAGAGTGGCATTTGGATGTAACTAGTTCCTAATGACAAACATATGCGTGTATATTCATGTAGGTATTTTTTGTTGTTTCCAGCCAGACCATTAGATCGGTAGGCTTTCACAGAGCAATATAAATAGTAAGTAAATTAGTAATCATGACTTTTTGCAAGGAGATTTTTTAATCAACCTGACAGCTGTATAGAGGAATTCAACTTTCACAGTATAAAAAAACACCCAAGAATTCATGAGAGGCATAAGCTTCTTTAGAAGACACAGCATAATCTCATTTATTTGCATCAATTTATACTAGTTCTGCATTAGAAGGTAAAAAACTATGGTGCATCCCCCTGAAGACTATGCTGAGATTTCCACGCTGCTCTGTGGAGGCTGGGAGAGCCTGCCCTCGGCTGTTCACCCATGGATTTGTCCCCCAGCTTGTGCAGGCCTGTGTGAGGAAGAGACACCTCCTGTGAAAGCACATGGAGCCCTGACAAAGGATACTGGGATCAACCCCTCAGGACTTCTTCAGTGACAAAATCATTCAGTCCTGCCTGGCCATGGGGAGCTCTGCTGCAGGAGGGGTTCAAGGTCTTGCCCTTTCCCTGGAAAAGTCTTTGGAAACAGCTTGTGAAACTTGATGATTTTAAAGAAGAGCTTCTAAGAATTAGTGAGGAAATGAATTAGTGTGCTTGAAATCAATAAGCCATGTGCTGCTGTCCCCAAACTGGCACCATATGAGCTGAAGAAGTGCTGTGTGACCCTGGTATGGTTTGATCTAGGTCCCAGGTCTGCAGGCTTAGATATGACAAAAGCTGGTGAGCTGAGCCAGATGGAGGTAAAAACCAGACATTGCTGTTTGAGCTGAGGCTGCTGTGGAGGTTACCTGAATCAACTGAGTGAGACAGCTCTGAACTTTAAGATGTGCAAGACCAGAATGGGGAGTACATAAGACATGGTGACTTGCAAAACCTTAAAGATGGAAAAAAACCCAAACCTTTCTTTCTTCCCAAAAGAGCTTAATGTATGTGTTGTGTAGAACCCTGACTTGGGGAGACTGAAAGTGTTGCCATGTGCATAGAGGGTAATACTGATGTGAGTTTCGTGCAGTCCTTAAATCTAAAATCTTGCCAGAAAGAGGTTTCTATATTGCATCATTATGTATGAATGGATATGTCTACAGAAACATAGGTTTTGATGAGCAGTATATATTTTGATGGGAGCATTATGATGTACAACTTTGCTGATGCAGTAAATAGAGCAGATGCCTCTGAAGTTAAGTACTGATAGGTGGTTTTCTCATGGAGGAATTGCAGATGCAAGAGCACAGTTACATTCATTGGTACATCAGTTTCACCCACCACAGTTGCTTGATGTTTAAAGTTTATATAAGCTGAGAGAATGCCTAGATGGACATCTTGAAATCCTCTCTGTGGCTCTTCATATTAGTAAACTGCAGGGTTAATGAAAAATATGTAATTGCCAGTTGGTGATAAACTTGGAAGTTTTGAAACAGAACTGAAAGGTCATTGAAATAATAGAATACCAAACAATGCTTAATGTTTATTTTTATTATGGGCTGCCTTCTCAAAATCACAAATTGCCATTGTGCTTAGCACTGTTATGCAGCATAGAGTTGTAGCTGCATTGATCCATCTCATTGAACAACTGTGGTGCCACCACTAACTGAAGAAAGCCCTGAACTGGTGCTGGAGGTAAAGTCCTTCCAGGGAAGAATCACGCAATGTCATCATCACTTTTGTGCTTCCATCAGGAATTTAACCCAGCCCTGGTTGCACACTGGTGCTCCTGGGTCCTGCTTCCTGCCAGCACAGCAGGAGGGGAGAAGCTTCCTCCTTGGGCCAGGTCACCTTCCTGAGCCAGCTCCCTGTCACAGGAACACCCTGATGCCAGCACAGGGAGAGAGTGGGATGGCTTCTTCGAGTGATGGTGTTAATTTACAGTGTTAATTTACAGTACAGAGCAGTTACAGTTCACTTTTCTGTCAGTTTAATGTTTTTCCTAAGCATCCAGTTTTGGCTGCTGTTGCCTGGGAAGTGCTGTGCTGGATGGGTCTTATTGACCTGGGACAGATCTCATTTTTATAATGGGTCTCTAAAAATTGCTGCCATTTCTACGATCTGTCCAGATTGTACGTAAACCATTCAGATTGTACATAAACCATTCAGATAATGTGGCTGCTACGTTACTGGTGGGAACCACATCATCTTGCTAGCGGAATCTAACCTCTGTACTAGGTCTTTCTTCTGGTTTTCTCATCAAGGACTTTTTTCACACCGTCTGGTTGGTGTGAAGTGGTTTATTACAATCCCAGTGAATTTCAATAAACATACCTTTGCACTGCTTAAACAAGGTAATGTTTTAGGAGTGTGATTTGCCTTTTGTGACCTGACAGCCACCGTGATTTGGGCATCCGCTCTTCCTTGCCAGCTATGACTGTGTCTCTGAGGGTGCCAGTTGCAGTGGGCAGGTGATGTGTTGCCTCAGCCAGTGCAAGGCTGAATTTCAGCTTTAAGCCCCTTTTGCCAGGTGTCTGCCTCTTAAATCTCTGTAATAATTTTTTTTTGGTGCATCTTGTTTAGCAAAGTCTATAAGGAACTGGACCTGCAGAACTGAAGATTTAATCCTGTGCTTTTTCTGAGTCTGACAGCTCTGTGGAATTAAAGAAATTTAAAGGTTTAAAGGTTTAAAACTTTATACTGAACTGTTCTTTCCTCACTGTCTCCCCATTTCTGGGCAGCCAGCAAATGTCTGGACCTGTGACTTGTCTTGCAGTACCTGCTGCAATAGCTGCTGTAAATATTTATGCACTGAACTGTTGTCTTTTCAGTGCACAGAGCAGCTCACCTGATGATGCACTCCCAACAAATGTGCCTTCCTACTTACACTGCTGGTTTGGAAAGGAGTGGTATATTAAGCAGACGAAGCTTGAAAATTAATCTGCTCAGGAAGTTATATTACAGGTATAAGAGATGTACACATATTCATGCTTTGGACAAAGCTTCTATTTTGCAATGAAAGATAGGACTAAAATACAGTCTGGACTCAATTCTAATGTCCTTTTTCCTCCTGAAGTGAGCTTTGAACTGTGGAGCTTAAGTGGAGTCCTGGGTCTGGGCTCCAGAAAGCCGTGTGCTTCCTGGCCAGCCAAGCAGCCAGCAGGGAGCAGATGGGTGAGAAACCAAGTGCATGCGTTTTTTTTTCCATTTGAATTTGTTCAGCCCTCTCTTCAAACATGTGTCAGCCTCTAATGGACTATGTAGAAGGTGGTTTATGTTTTCAGCATCTGCTACTTGACCTGGCTAGTCCTCATCCAGCATGGTAGAGAGAGTGCGCTGGACTTGTACAAAGTAGAGATGGATGGGCCAGACTTTTTGGTACTTTCAGGACAGTTAGGTGCTGATTCCCTGCATATAGTGAAAGAGAGCTTGATGGTGACTGCTCTCCTGATTGGAGGAGAAGAAAATAATTTGAATTAGGTATTTAAAAAAAAACCAGGTTTCCTTTTAAGCCTGCTTAGCTACATCTGGACAAATGAACTGGAATTTGATTTTAGTTTTTTTAAAGGTATTTAGGCAGCTAATGGACTTCAAGAAGTTGGCCTCTGAAATGAGTCTTACATAATGCAGTGGGAATCCTTGGCTGAATCACAGCCAGTCAGGTCTGTGGAAGCCCACAGACCAATATACAGAAGTGGTACCTGCTGTGGTTTGAAGAAGAGGCAAATGTGCCTGAAAGCCAGGAGTGCAGCTCTGGCTCTTTCAGGCAAGGTTGGCTCTGCACTCAGGATTCACACCAAATCTGCAGGAGCCTGGCTTACTTTCTGCCAAGTATGTCACAAGCATTCATGTCCCAGTGTCCCTGCTTGGAGTAGACAAAAAGGAATCAACCTCAGCTGGAGGAGGTAGCTGTATTCTGTCCCTTTCTCTCCCTGCCTCCCTGCTGTATTGGCATCTGCAGCTCTATTTTTAGCACTCCTTTCTCTGGAGTGACTACCCCACTTGGGTATTGGATATACCATGGCTTGGTCCCAAATTCAAAATGTCTCTTTCTGAATGGAACGGTGTGTGCTTCCCTGGTGCAGCTCGTGCTCCTTCTCCCTCGTGGTCTCTGTCAGCAGACACTTGTGCTTAGATTTACTGCACAGAATTCCTTTGCAGGTCAAGTAGTTTTTAATCTGTGGTTTTTTCTCTTGGTACACACGATGGTTTAGCATGTGGCAGGCTGTGGGCCCAACTCTGCCTCACACCCAGGGAATTTCAGTGGGAGCTGTGCCTGCCTGCAGGCTGAGCCCTGCATCACATCCGGGCAGCTGCAGAGCATGCAGGATAGGTTCCAGAAACTGTTCTGAGCATGAGCATTTAGACAGCAGATCATAAATGTGAAAAAGCATAATGCTGTTCCTTCACAGAAGTTTAATTTGGGCCTTTTTTGGAAAAACAAAACCAAAACCAACTCCCCCCCCCCCCCCCNGGATCCAGTTAAAAACTGACTCCTCTTGTCCTAAAGAACTGTGCAATCCACAAGAATGGATAAGATATTCCCTCTACCCACCCCTCCCTATGTTTGGAAGGAGAGAGTTGTTTCGGGACTTTATAGAGTGCTGTCTTCTGAGGTGGAAATACATATGCTGAGCTATGTACACATCCTCCTGGACTAGAGCAGAGTGACAGGACTTGTCAGAGGATGTCAATTGGCCAATATTATTGTTTAATGCTAGTTTATGTTACGCAAGCTTTTTTCTACACAAATTAGTGTGACTAATTTTGTAGCGCGTGGAGATTGGCACAGCCGACACAGAAGAGGTGTTGGGCTTGGATGTATGTACATTGAGGCCATGTTGCAATGCTTCTAACTTGAAAAACTAATAATTCTAGTTACAGGCTATATGCCCTACATTAAGAAAGCCTTTTTTAGATTCTACCTTATAGCAACAAAGCAGATTTGTGTAACAGTCAAAGACTACATCTGAATGTGGTAAAACGCCTGTAAAAGCCTGGAGAAGTAGTGGTGAGTCTCTTCTCCCAGCTGCCACCGTGGGATTGATGCCTAACAGATTTATCTGCTTTCTTTCCTTGATTGTTCAATTTGGGTAACTAAGTGAAGATATAAGGTGCTAAATAAAGGGCCTCCCTGGTATGTAATTGCTGCCAGGACTCAGCAGCTCCTATTGAATTGGGAATACTATCAGTGTTTGCAAATACTGGCTGCACAGACACTCCATGTCTTACATAGCACATTAGCTGGTATTTACAAAACATAAAGGTAGCAAACCCTGTAATTCCCCAAGAAAGATGACTTAATCCCTATTGGTAAATGCTGTTGTGTTGACTGCTGCAGTGAACAGCATGGGTGGAGCAAATAATTTCTGCTAGGGAAATTTGGGAGCTTGTTGTGTATGTTTGCTAGAAGCAGTTACTGGGTGTAGGTGCTAAGAGGTGTTTTAAATAGACTGTTGGGTGTCTTGGTTCCCACTGCCTGAATTTACATACTCACATGGCAAGTGGGTCCAAACTTCTGGCACTTCCTTCCATTGCCAGATGACCTCAGGACACTGCATTTAAGAAATCTGAGCTGAGTTTTGTGGGGAAGGAAGAAGAAGGAGGGAAGGCAGGAGAGTTTTGAAAAGCTGTTCCATACCTTATCTTCCCAAATGATGGATCATTTTCAGATTCTGCTCAACTGCACCCTATCTGGCTCAGTGACAAGCAGTTTTGTACTGTTCAAGGGAAAGGGAAATCGGATGGAAATTAAATTATAAACACGGCACTATCTGTGCTGTGGCAAGCTATATCTAAACTTGGAGGCAGGACTGTCAGATATCTACAAGTCTCCACTGTCCCATGATGCCAGATTTTTTCACTTTTTGTTGGGGGAGAAATAAGTGTTACTCAGCTTTTAATTCTCCTGAAAGTAAGAATACCCATTGCAGCCTTGGAAGTGACCATCTTTAATTACAGTCAGTGCATTTAATCCTTCCCCTAAATTTGTTTATACGTATACCTCACTGTCTTCTATTCACCTCTAATTACAAGGTTGAAATGAGGGAGTTGGAGACATGCAGCAAGACATATGGGGACATCTGTTCTTAATTACTGCAGTGTGATTTCTTCTCTTCCTTTGCTGTTCTCACTTGGGGTCTGAACCAGCCTTTAGTTGGCTGCAGCAGGCACCCTGCTGTTGTCCCAGGGCACCTCAACTGTCTCATTGGAGCACATCTCAAGCATCTACATGGTTAAAAGCAACACCTACCACTTCCTTCCCCAAAAAAGCCATTTCATTTGTGCATGCTCAAGCCGCCATCATTAGCTGCTCCCTCTAAGATGGCCACGAAGCTTTGGTAGGTGCATGTGCTGAGGAAGTAATAGCAGAAGCAAAAATGAAAGTAACACATAGCACTAAATATTCCTTTCTGATAGTTTCCTGATCAGAGCTTAAAACTTCCTACGACTGTGAACGAGCAAGTAATTGTTTAGGTGTTGAACTGGAGACAGAGTTGCCTTAACTCTGATGAGTTTTAAAACTGTGGTGTAAATTTTTGTTGTTTCTTTTGGTGCCTTATGCACATGGGAGCGTGGAGTCCCTACAGCATTTGTCAGGCTGTAAACTTAAATTGGATACTTGATGTTTGGATTTGGAGGTACAATAAACAATAAAACCAAAGTCAGAGGTGTCCAGTACTGCAGATATTAATGCTTCACACTCATTTAAGTTGATGCAGAAAAAGGCTGCTTAATTCCAGCTGTCTGCCATCCCAAGGCCTTGTGCTCAGTGTGTGACAGCAATGCATGTTTTTAATTTAGCTAAAATAATCCAACTTGACTTGCCTCTCCTTTAATTTGGCATCATACGGTGGTACAAAAAAAAAAGACTTGAACACATTTCTCTCCTCATTTGACATATGTACAAAATAACTAGGCCTATAGGGAGGTTTAAAATTAGGCAGAAAAAGCTCACTAGGCCCAGAACTGTGCTCTCTTGGGTTAGTGCTGTGCTGCAGCTCAACTTCTCTAGGCTTATTTAAGAATTGTAGTCTACCCCACTGCCTCTTTTTTTTTTTTTTTTTAAGATCCTTCCTGTTGGCAGCTGTCCTGAGACACGATGTTCTTGCTTAGCATTTTGATGTGGGGAAACAGTCTGATAATTAAAGCCGGTTTCAAGCCATGAGCTGATTTGTAAGCAGTGACTTGCTCTGGGGTGTTGTCAGTCGATAAATGTGTAGCTCGTGTGCACAGAGCTGAGCTGCACCTTGGTCCTTAAGCCCCACATGAGAGGGACATACAAGTCCCAGGAGCCACTTCTGGGGGAGACAGACTGCATCCTCTCCAGCCACCTGTTGGTGAACGGTTAATTTGTGAAAAATTACCACTATCATCCTGTTCCCCTCTGTGTGTAAACCCAGTGCAAACCTGTTGTTGTTACAGAGCTTTTCCTTGTTTAAATAAATGTAATACTCTTTGACCCACTCTGCAGTCCTTGACAAATTCCTTACAAGAGTACTGTGAAAGGTGGCGAATGCCAGCACACCTATTGCAGATCTGCAGCTGTGCCAAGGCTTTGGATGTGCTGTGCAAAGTTGCTTTGGAGTGCTCCACTGCCAGTGAGTGCCAGAGTGTTACTGCTGTCATGTAAATGGCTGCACGTCCTAATCCATCGCTCGGGTTTCCACGGGCAGTGTGTGTGAGTACGTGTGTGCCTCCATGTCATTTCAAGTGGGAATTACAACTGCTTGATCCTGTAGTGGCATGATCTTGTGACACTTTCCTTATCTAATTGGGTCTGACACTATTCTGAGGTAGCAGACAAACTTGAGTCTCCCTGCAGGGTAATCTATGAAACTTGAGTGCCAGTAAGACAGATGGGTTTGAGAGGTCTAATTTAGGAGAACTACTAAATTGCAATGCAAGCGTTTTAATTTGCGAAACAAATGGGTGTAAGGCTGGCTGAATGAAGTATTAAATAAGTTTATTAAAAGCATAGCCGATCAGTTTTTTGTGGACTCTGTTTTCAGTATGTTCAATGGTATTTCCCCACAAGGCACTGTTGTTCATCTGCCTGGATTAGGTAGGTGCTGTGTGATGCTGAGCTCATGGTACCAGGTGACACCTCCCTTGGTATTGCTTAGAAGCAAGAGGTAAACGTTAAAGACAATTAGTAGATAACAGGGCTAAAAATAGAAAACACCTGAAAAAGAAATTCCTTTTCTATAGCTCTAAGAATTGTTTGTATTTGTCTGACATTGACTTTGAAGGTTTAAAATACAGAAAACTGTTCTTTTTAGATGAGCGCAACCTAAAGGCTGAAATGCTAAAATATAGGTTGGAATCTCCTTTTTCTTCCTTTTTGCAGAAGAAAAGAAATCCATACAAGGGCAAAAACATACTGCAGTGGGTTTCAGCTGTTTGCATAGTGTTTGATTTTGTTGCCTCAGATTCTTGCAAGGTCAGATTTACTGCCTATGGTCAAAGGATGTAGAATCTCATACATGTAAATTTGTGATGGACACCATCCAGGAAAGACAGATTATATCCAGCTGCCATTACTTTTGCCTTTGGAGCTTTTGAGAATCCCTGTATAGCTTGTAAATTCCTGTTGACATTTCCCATGAAGTACATCTTAGATTTCTGTGTGTTGCTGTTAGTTATTGCCGAGACCCAAGACAATGAAGGGCTTTTAAACCTTTCATGGCTGCTCTTCAGATAAGAGCACCCTGAGACAGTGGGATGGCTGAAGCATGGGGAAAGCTGTGAGGAAAAGCCTGCCTGCAGGGAGGAGTCTAGAGAAAAACAAGGACAGGAGATGAGAGTGGTCAGATGATGGTCCTGCAGCTCTTAGTACTGCAGAGCCTAAGGCTATGGTTCCCCAGTGGGTAAAACAGATACCAGTCAGAGCTGCTGGTGTTCTGTCTGCCCTGGAGTCCTTGCTGGCAAGGTCCTGCCCGTGCCTTGCCTTGCCTTGCCCAAGTGCTCCTCTTGTGCCTCCCGTGCTGCTGGCTCGGTCTGCGGGCGGTGTGGGTACGTGGGTGAGCGTGCACCATCGTGTGACACATCTCTGTCACACCTCGCACGCCTCTGACAGCTCATGCTCACTTTGCAGGCAGGAGAGCTCAAGTGGGAGAAGGTTGAGGAGCAATACAGCAACAGGCACTAACTGTGCCACAGGGCTTTTATTTCTTTTGCTGGCCAGAGTCAGATGTGACGCTGGGACGCTCATCCGTCTGTCTGCTTCTGCTGCCGGGTACATTCCTGAAGGGACAGCACATGGGCAGTCTGGCCAGCCACCAGCTGCTGAGGCTCCGGTCAGGTCTCTCGTGCTGGTGTTGTCCACATTGCTTTGCAGGGTCATTCTAGCCCAAAGCAAGCCTCAGGAGCTGCTGTTATTTGCCTGTCTCAGCTGCTGTCCTTGGCTTATGGCAGCACATGGGCCACCACAGCTCACCTTTTGCTGGGAACCAGAGCATAAAGTGCATCATGCCAGTGGGCATTTTGAGAGGTGAGGAAATGTTGATGCAGCCCAGCGCTTGTAACTTAGGACAGGCAACTATCAGGGCATTCAGCAAGGAGCTACTGGAGGGAGGGGTAAAGGAGGGAGAGACAAAGAAGGCAACATGGGCAGTAAGGTTTGCCGGGCATTCCCTCTCTTAGGAGTCAGCAGCTTCCCTCACAGAGACCAGCCACTATGCACCTGTCCCCAGTTTGCATCCCAGCTAGCTTTCTGTGCACCACTGCTAAGAGGCTTAGCTGGCCAAAAATGCATGCATTTGTGGCATTGCAGATGCTCCCATTAACTTATGTGTACTGAAAGATGTAGGAATAAATTCTGGTTCCATGTATATGTTCCAAAATGTGAACAAATGGCATATTTTGGAAGGTGGTAAAAAGTTAAAGGTCAAGTGTGGAGTCTGGACTGAGCAAGTGGGCTGAAGTGGCACTAAGGGAAAGAAAACAAAATGCACTGGAACTGCTGTAGTGTGCGTTTAGATATAGTGTAAAAGAGAACTAAAATATTTTTCAGAGCCATAAAACGTGCAAAAGATGGAAATCATAAGCTGTGTTAACAGGCAGCAGAGGTTTTCTTCTATTTCCTTAGCATTAGGAGCAGCACCAGACGTTGCTGAATTTATTCACGTGAAAACTTGCAGATAAATCCAGAGCAGCACAGACTCTCTGAAAGCTTGTGATGTTAAGAGGCACTTGCAGTAGTTGCTTGGACACTTCGGAGGTACCCCAAGACCACTTGGCTGCTAAAGCGATGTGGCTGCTTTCAGTTTAGCAGAACAGATGCACACAAGTATTCAGCACACTCGAAATGCATATTGAGGGTGAAACTCCCAGTTAATACCACAGTAAATAAAGCAGGCGGTGGCACTGATTGTAGGGCTGTTGCATTTAATTCCCTAACAATCGCTGCAATTAGGCACTCGCTGCTCTTTCTGCCTCGTAGTTTCCACCCGGGCTTTACTGCTGAATTTAGTTGCAGTGGCCCTATGAGGTGTTAGACACAGACAAAAACAGCCTTGGATGAATCTTCACCAGTGCATCAATTCAGGATTTTGTTTTGAACATGAGAAAGTCCCCCAGCTTACTGCAGAACACTAGTGTTTGGTTTATCTTTATTTGGATAATGAAAAGCTGAGAGGCTTGCTGTAAGAGCCAGACTGCATTTTCTAGGTTTGACTCCAAGGCACTCAGCTGTGTGTAAGCTTTTCACACACCTCATAGCAATCGGCACACTGGGTGCCTTGCTATGGTACACTGCTTTAATACTAAGAGGTTTTCTTTCCTTTTCACTAAAGCAAATTTGTTGTGTAGTTGAAATAGATTGTGTAGCTGAAGTGTGAGCTAGAGCATCCTTTAGAAAAAAAGGAAGTGTTTGAGGTATCCTTTGTAGAGGAGAAAGTATTAAAAGTGTTTGTGAGTGAAATAAATCTGAAAGAAACAGGATTTTTTATTGCAGTGGAGGGTTGTTATCTTGCATTATATTTAATTTTTTGCTGGAGATATGCTAAATACTGTCTGGACCATTAATAAATAGGTTTCCGTAGAACCATTTTTATCTGATTGAATTTCTGTGATTTCTTAAGATGGAAGTTTATAAATAATCTCTTTAAATGCCTTTGTAAACGTGTTTTAATTAGTCATTTTTGGTAATTCCTGACACTTTAATAAAAGTGTTAGTTTAAAGAGGAGCAAGGCAAGTATGCTTAAGTACCAGCTTCTACTAAACAGAGTTGGGCATACAATTACACGATTACCTACATTGCAAGTGTGGCCATGATAATCCAGGACTGTGCAAAATAATATGAACATATTAATTTTTCAGTGCCATTAAAACAATTTGCAGCAAAATTCTGTCACCACTTTAGAGTGTGGCTGTGCACAGAATAAAAACAGCTTCAGCCCTTAAGAGATGTTGCCTTGTTGTGTCAAGCTCCAGTAAGAAGGGATTGAAGCAGAGTTTCTCGCCCTCATTTTACCTTGCTGGCAGGTGAACCCTGAAGTCACAATGGGGAAGTTTTTACTGCTGCATTTCTGCATTTTTGGAAAACTTTGAAATAATAGTAAGTTTATGAGTAATGATGCTGTCTGTGTGCATCCTGACCCAGTGCATGTCACAAAGTATCCTGAGCTTCTGTTGGCTGATTCTGTCTAAAACTTGAGTGTTCCCTGTACGCAGGTATTTGCATTTCATAAATAAATCTGTGAAGAGTCTTCCTGTAAAAACATCAGTGTCTTACAATTGCAGTTAGCTCACTTCTGTATTTTATGCTGAATTTCATGTCTGGCAAGAAGATAAAATCACCTTGCTATAAGGAGGAAACACAATCATTAGTTCACTGCTAATGTCTCTGACCCAAAGTTGTGGCCAGACTATTTTGGTTCATAGTGTACCTGGATAACATTTGACTCCAGAATTTTTGGTGCAGAGATTGTTCTCTGACTTTACCCTATGCACATTATTAAGCCAGATTACATTGTCATTATGCAACAATGAAACATTTAGTAACTGCTCTATATTTAAACCTTTGTGTATTAACTTCACTGCACAGCACCAGGATAGGTTTGAATGTAGGAAAAAAATGTGAAACATTAGAGAAGGAATCTGAAATGCTTCGGTAACTGTCCAGTTTGTAACAATGTGTCTTCTTTTAGATTAATTTCAAATACACTTCTGTTCTTTGAAGTAGAGGCTTAGTTTGTATTTGTACTGAATTTGCCTTGTGATAAGGTCTGATGCTGTCTGGTTTTTGGACTGAAACAGTTAATGTACATAAATGACAAATTTTTAATTTTTACATCTATTTCAAATCTATCTGTTAGTCTCACTAGTGTGGCTTCCATTGCTTGCATTGCTTGAGTTTGTTGATAATGTCCTTTTCAGAAGAGCACCAAAACAAATATATATTATCAGTTCGAGAACACGTCAACCTCCTGGACACAGAGCTAGTTTAGTGGACTAAAATTGGGGCATCTGAAACACAGACACATGTTCAGTCACACAAGTGTTTTTAGCACTAAGGCACCCGATGCAAAGCACAGTTAGGGCTTGTGAGGCCAGCATTGTTTCATGCCCACACGTGCTTCAGTGGTGCACTGCGGTGAGAGGTACGATGGGCTGTGCATGTTGTTGAAGCAACAACATCATGTCTAACCCAGGCAATTTCTGCTGGAGCCAGCACAAAGGGAAATTCAGGGCATGTAGTGTGGGAATGTGGACATTTAGTGGCTTTTTGGCTGTTTCCTAACTTTACAGATCCTTGCTGCCCATCAGCTGGAGATGCTGCGTGTCTACAGTGCCTCCCAGTATGGCCAGGAAAACTCCTTTGCCAGGCTGGGCAATCTGCTAGTAGCGGGGAGCAGGGATGGACCAGACAGAACTGTTCTGGGACTTCCCACAGGATGACAAACTGCTGATGGAGTTGCTGCTTCCTTTGTACAGCCAGCTCTGGGTCAGCAGAGAATGGTTACATGTGACAGTCATTCTTACACTCCGGGGGCGGCTGTGGAGTGAGACCTGGAGGGTGTGCAAGGTGAACACTTGTCATGATTTGACTTCTCTGTAGTGAGTTTTATGCTCTTGCTCACAATTGTTCAGAAACAGATGGCCCTTCTGACACTTTCAGCAAGTGACCTCTGGCAGTCAGGAACACGATGCCAGCAGTGGGAACTGTTTGTCTTCGGATGCAGCTTCCAGGAAAGGCCCACCCTGTGCTACCAACCATAACCACGTGGAGGGCTGTTGGAAGCTTGTCTGCAGGGAGTGCCCAGCTAGGGTGGCAGGATGGACATGCACACATTTCACAGGAACTCGATACTGTCACCCTGTATCATGAGTGTCTGTGGCCATTTCATGTCATCGGGGCCTGGCGGAGGCATGCCATGCTGAGGACTGAGCAGCTTGTTTGGGATATGCACCTTGCCTTTTCAGCTGTCTTTGTGCAGCTCAGTGGCCTCTAAATAAAGTCTCTAGATTTATACTTGAATGGTTTAGGAAACACACCTTTGCTGCTGTCAAAAACTGTGCAGCTACTGCTTGAACAGCTATCTGCTGTCTGACTGGCTGCAGGCCGTTTCTCTCTGCTGTGCTGGGCCTGAAAAAGCCCTGGAGAGTCCCTGTGGAAAGGCTGCAGTGGATTGGGTCATTCCACAAACCTACCAGCATTTTATCAATTAGTGGCACAGGTTTGAGCCACAAAACTGTGGATATTTTGCTGATACGTGAATGGGAGCAATCTTGTGAGTCAAATGTTGAAGTGTTACAGGCAATCTTTGATTTACATGTTCATAGACACAAATGTATGTCTGTGGATGTTTATGGCATTGTCTGGGTAAATCTTTAAAAAACTCCAGGGACTGCCTTTCCGGGCAACCTATTCTGGTTGTGCACCATCGCCCCAATAAAAAATTTGTTTCCCAGTGTCCATCCTGAACCTCCAAATTCACAGCCATTGCCTCTTGTATTATTTAGCCCTACAGAGAAGTATTTTGTTCCCACTGCAACCGCCTGTCAAGTAGTTGTAGGAATTTCTTGGAGTTGTTGCAGTTTCCTTGGAATGAAGATTATCCAGGGTGAACAATGGACTTTCTTGTTTCCTTTTTTTTCTCCTCTGCATCTTGGTATTCCATTTCTTGGTGTGCTACAGTGGATTTGCATCTGGGATTTCATAAATGCAGCAAAGCTTATTGACCATTATTTAAGACACTCATTTAACACAATTTTGAAAATTATTAGGGTCAAAGATCTTAATTTACTTTTATATGGCAACCCTTTCTTTGAGAAGTGGTGAACCTGCCTTTCCATAGCTGAACACTGGAGCAAACTGGAGTCTCCGAGGACTAGAGTCAATGAGTGGTCTTCCTGTGGACTTCTGGTGGATGTCCTTGTTCAGTAGGAAAATTCTTAATACCCCCTTTTTACTGCTTTGTCCCTCCGTGTTGTGGGACTCCAGGGTTCATTCTGCCATGGGTTCTGAAATCCCCGCCACTCTTGCCCATCATGGCTTACGTGGCTTCAAAACCAGTTCAAGGGAATTCCAGCTGGTAGCCTTTGGGTCAGATGTCAGCAGGTGGCTTTGTCCTTTATGTGAATGTGAGGAACCCCCAGACAGCTGCCAGACATGGCCACTGCCCTGGAATGCTGGCCAGTCTGGGCTTATCAAGCTTTAGAACAGCTGTAATGCAGACTCATAGGTCACTGTTGTGAACTTGCTTATGGAGAAACACTGGAGTCTTGAACATCTGAAACCCCTTTATCATCTGGCACAAAGGACAATGTGATAAATCAGACCGGGCATCCATGCACCTCTCCCTACCTGGGGCTACACCCAAAACAGAGAGCTGCAGGCTTGATTTGGATTTTGGGTGGCATTTTTTAGATCCCGACTTTCTCAGATGAATTTAGTACC
The DNA here is from genome assembly GCA_013400515.1 of Erpornis zantholeuca. Taxonomy (NCBI): domain Eukaryota; kingdom Metazoa; phylum Chordata; class Aves; order Passeriformes; family Timaliidae; genus Erpornis; species Erpornis zantholeuca. The sequence goes on from VZTN01028801.1 coordinate 112,755, forward strand.
AGTAACGAAGAGGATACTTCTGTGCATCCACATGAGGTGAGAAAAGTGCCCACTTCTGTCAGCACTGGTGTCCAGGCCTGACACCACACGTGGTGTGGGCAAAGGCGTAGCAGTGGGGTTGGAAGCTGGAGCAGAGCGTAATTACCCAACTTCAACCACATTTCATGCACAGAGACTGTTATTACTCCATTGCTCTGACACCAGGCTGCCTTTTTTTTTTTTTCCTTATATTATGTTTTAGGTGGAATTTAAGGCGTGAGCTGCAAAACACAAAGCAGCTCTGGCTGTGATTACCTCTGTGAGTGCCTTTCCCTCCTCCTGTGGTCACAGGCTGATGAGGAAAAGCAAAAGCTGTCAGGTCCCTGCAGAAAAAGAGAGAAATTAGTGCTGGCAGAGTCTGTACGAGAACTTATCTGCTGTGAAGTTTGAGTCCCTTGTTCCTGCTGGTGTGATCTGTTAACGTAACATGCCTGAAATGTTTTCTTACATTCTTACAGTTTTTTCTAAGATGTGCAAGATGAAAAACATGGGGATATTTACTCCAGTACCACAGGGATTGTGGTGGGCTGGTTTTCTTTTTGTACGTTCACAATCTGTGCCATCGATTATAATATATAAATTAGTCACATTAACATGCCTGCATTCCTATGTAATGGAATGCTTTAAAATCTTAAATGGATTCATAGGTGCTGAGTAATTAGATGAAAGAAAAAGTCCTTTTAAAAAAAAAAAGTGAAGTTAGAGGAGGTCTTTCAGCAAGTGTGTTTATTACATTTACTGCTATCAGTTGGTAGTACTGAAAAAGCCTTAAAGCAGATTCGTTAATATTCAGCTCTTTTAATTCTTCTCACTGGTCACTTAAAATACTCTTCTTAGATTCAGTCCCATGTTCCTCATGGCACTTCTGTTAAGTCCTGCTCTGCTGGGCTGGCAGATAGCATAAAGAGTTAGTGCTTTAAAAAGGCACACAGCCATGCCCCTGGACCTTGGCGATATTTCTGTGAACTGTCCAGCTGATGGCTAGGAAGTGCACTAAGGCCTTACTTTCTACTCCCTGTGGTAAGCAGACTTTCCTCAAATAGCAAGAGGCAGATAAGTTTAGTATGTAGTCTGGTTTCATTAACATTTTCTGGAATTAATACTAAGTAAATCTCAGATCAACAGCTCTGTATATTCCTTATCAGACTTTTAATTGCTCCAAGTATATTGATCATTCCATTTCAAGGTGTTTACCTCTCTGTTTACTATTTGGTATTATCCTTCTCCTCTTCCTTTCCATATCCTCCTTTACCTTCAGTCCCCACTTTCTTGTCATCTGTTTAAATACAGTTGCATCCAGGTTGGGCTGAGTGATGCAGACAAGTGTGTGTATGTTCAGGGACCATTTAGAAAACAAAATGATTATTTGAATTTAGTCCCTGAAGCAAGTTTTTGTATTTAAAACACAAACCCAGCCAAATAGTTGTTAGATACTACAGACACAAATAAAAATTTATCTCATTAGGATTTTCTGTATAGATACCAGTGGTCCCCAGTTTGGGCATATTGATTTTAAAGATCAATATCCCAGTTTAAGGTAGCAGCCTCAGGGGTTCTGATGGGGCTATTTTTGTGAATACTTAGGCCAGTCTTTGTTGGTGGTGTTTAAATAAAAGTATTTAGATGCTTAAGTTTAGAGCCTTGTATTTAAAAACAAACCCCAGGCCTAAACAAAAAGTCTGTCATCAATTTTCTCTTTTGAATCATGAGTTCACCAAAAATCCTTTTTCTCTAAGTGGCTTGAAGGAAAAAATTAACAGTTGTATAGAAATGCTTTGTGATTTCTTACCTAGTACACTGCTTACTTACAGGGAGACAGAACTAAATGTATGAGTGTGTAGTCATTACTGTTCTGTATTAGATTCTATTTTGGTTTGGGTTTTTTCACCATTAACTCCCAGGTTATTTTCACATTGCACTGATCATTCCAATTACACATGTGTAATTTGTCATTTGATGTATATTAAATCCTCTTCAGCCGCATTTCAAACACTGATGCTGGATTGTGGTTCTGAATTCATTGTTCAAAGAAAGTTCATTCTCAACCAGAAGCGCTGAATTCCCTGCAGTGTTTGTTTCCTTCATGCAGCTTTGAGCAAATTTGAAAAAGACCTCACACTTGTGGTCTGCTTCAGTTATTCTTACGGCTGTGAGAGGGATGTGGGCTCCAGGTCATTGCTTTGCTCTGCCTGTAACAGGCTGGCAGAAAGGAAAATAGTAGTTACTTGTGGAAGCACTTCCACATCCATTTCTATCTTATTGCAGAACCATGTGGATTCCTGTTCAAGGGCTGTGAATTAAAACCATGAGATATTTTTTTAGGATGTAACTGTGTAAACGCACTTGCATGCAGTTCTTTGGTTGGCCACTGCCTTGTTTTGGATAGGTCAAGCAACTGTTTCATGGACTGTTGTATTACTAGCTGCTTTCTCAAAGACGGTTTGGAAAAAATTTGTAGAAATAGTACTTCATACTCTTTTTACTGATAGATTAATGGCAGTAGTACAGGAGAGATTGTTGAGAGCAGCAGTAGTGATACTTGCAAGGGAGTAACAGAGAAAGAACCCTGTTGTTGAGGAATATGGCTGGAAGTGTTTTTTCTTGTGTGTTTATTATAAACACTGTGCAGTGAGAGGAAAAATGTCTCCTTCTGGGGGGTTGTGGGTTACTAGAAGGGAGGAGAAGGGGCATCAGGACCTCCCTGTTAAAATACATCAATAAACCATGGCTGGAAACAGCTCTGAGCTGTGAAGAGCTGTGAAGAGCTGTGAAGAGCTGCATGGATGCCCTTTCCTTGCATAGCAAGAGTGTGTCCTATTGCAGCAGGCAGGGATAGAAATGGGGAGAGGGGGATCAGGGTCTGCAGCTGCCCACAGCTCTGTCTGTGCCTGCAGAAATCACTGCATTGGAGCAAAATCCCAGGTTTTTTTCCTTACCCAGCCATAGGGTAAGGAATCCTTGCCTGGATGTCTCAGATCTCTGAGCATACTCTCCTTTTGTTAGATGGGACTGACCAGGCAAACTGCTTTGAAATACAGGTATGAGCCTCCTGTCTGAGTGTGCCAAGCAGCATTACTGCATTTCAAGTGACCTTTCAGTCTGAAACTTTGCCAAAGGGAGGGGAAAGGAAGCCACCGTTGACTCGAGTTCTGCACAGAGATCCTGCAAACAGATGGTGTTTGCATATAGGATATTCTGTTCGGGTGCAACCCTACTACAACACTCTTCGTTTTTAATGATTGCAGGCGGGCTAAACTCCGGCTATATTTGGAACAGCTAAAACAGCTTGTGCCTCTCGGGCCGGACAGCACCAGACACACCACTCTAAGTCTGTTGAAAAGAGCTAAGATGCATATCAAGGTAAAAACATTCATCCATGTTTTTATTTCTTTTAAGGGAGAATCTTCCAGAATGTGTATCCATAAAGAGGAAACAAATTTTCACACAAAATCCATATCCATATGTCCAATCTTCTGGATTTATTGGCCTTTATTATTTGCAGGGATTTCAGTCACAGTGTCAAGGTTTAGTGTTTTGCAATTTAGCATCTCAAATATATAAAACAGTGATTTTGTGATTACTGCTTAGTTACTAACTCGTGTATTTAATGATTAACACTATAATTAAAAAAAATCTATCAAAGCTGTTCTTTGATTTAATACATTTATTTTTAAGGACTAAGCAAAGTAGCATTGTACTGCATTGTTTTAAATGTAAAAAGTCAGATCCATTCAGGATGGAAAAAAAACTGAATCAAAAAGATCATATCTATTAGTGAGCCTTATCCCCATCAACATTTTGTTGATGAGATTCTCATTTAAATGAAACAAAAAATTAAATGCAATCTCCTGTTAGTTGCTGCTCCCCTTGTTACAAGTTTAAAAACAAAACAGGCTCAAATCTCACTTACGATCTAGCAGCAGTGCAGGTTCTACATTTGCACAGGTAATTCAAAAGAAATTATTCCTGAGGCCTCCTCTCTCCAAAGATATCTTCACTCCCATTTTCACTGTCATCGTTTTCAGGGAACAGGGTTATATGCAGAAATAAGACAAAGAGGTATTCAAATGTAAAAGTTAAAGAACAGGTTTCTGCTGCTGTGTCCAGGACTATAATTACTCATCTGGCATTTTTTCAGTGTTACAGAGAAACAGGTCAAGAAAAGTGTCAGGGAAAATTGAGCACTGCCAGTAATCATGGAATATTTTGGAGAACAGCCTGCTGATGCACAGCTTTAAGATTCACTGCAGTTACAGAAATGGGTGTGATTCATATGAAGAATTAAAGATTAATTTAAGCAAAACCATTCTTGTGAACAAGTTTACGGAGCTACTTTTTCAGCACTTCTAAGCACATTTACTCCAGCTGGGCAAGCCCTGTTTTTACCATTTGAGATTTTGGCCTCTTGTTTATAATTCAGGCTAACATGCGTGAAAGGCACTGCATGTGGTTTTTGTCTTGGGCTGCCCCCCTATCATGGGCTTATGCATACAAATTGAAAAACTGTTTTTACAAGTGGCGAGTGTGCGAGATTAGCCCTGTAGTTACCATTTCAGCTGCTGATAAAAAAAGCTGGGAACAGATTCTTTCCAGATCCGTCTTGCACAGCACCAAGTGCTCATTTTCTGAAAACCGAGACTGAAGTTTAACTTTCTTTGAAAGATTTTAACTGAACCTGCCCTAACTGGGTTTGCTCTTAATTGCTCCCCTTTGTCAGGTCAGCTCCCACCCTGCCCTGCCAGAGCTTGCCTGTGCCCGGCTGGCATTTCAAACACAGTCATTAGTTCTGAACTTTTCACACACACACACGCCCCCCATATATTGAAATTTGCTCTGGAAGATTGGAGTCTTTCTGAGTCTCCTGGATATGAATCACTGAGTTCTTTCCTAAAATAGTTGCTAGAGTTTGGGATTGCAGCCAGGAAAATACAGGAAAAGGAAGTCTGATCAATTGGGCACATTTGGTTTGTTGTGTACATGGATGTACGAACCCCTTTTCTTATCATAACATTGTGTATCCACCTATGATGAGTATCTACAGAGTGTATTGCCTGGGAGGGGGCTCAAAATGAGGCGGAAGAAGGTGGATTTCATTGAGCCAGGAAACTGCCCTGTTCAAGAGTGTCAATTATTTTTTCAAATACTTTTATTTCAGGCTTGCATTGGAACTGCAAAATCTCTGAAAAGGTTTTGCTTGTGGTTTGCTGTGCACTGTCCCAGCCCGCTCTCCTCAGAAAACCAAGCCTAGGTTCATTCAGACGGCAGGGAGGAATCTTCAGCAGCTGTACTCACTCCCTGCACATCTCCTAAATCTCAGTGATCGTGTAAACACAGCTCACAGAGAAATCTGCTCACTCTTATAAGTGCTTTTACTACTACAACCTGTAATTTACTGCATCAGAAAGATAACTTTTTTAATAATTAAAGGTGTCTTGATTTGTGTATCCTTCATGCTTTTAATCCCATCATACTCTTACACTTTTTTCCCTAATTATATAGTCATGTTTTTAAATGGCTACCGGTGATTTGGAAGAGGGCTCAGTTCAAATACTAAAAGATACTCTTCCTGTTACTGCATTTGGACCAACAGTGCAGCACATTACTGGCTGTGAAGTGTTCTTTTTATTTGCAAAATTAATACCTGCTTGTATTCGGTCAGAGGGGAGATTTTAGGCAGATACGTGGAAGGATTCTTTCACAGGCTGTTGGCTGAGAAATTTTGGATTAATATGACCAACTTTGTAGGTGATATCACAGAATTATCATACTTGCTCTGCAGAAGTTCAAGGGAAAAAAAATGCAAGAATAAAGAGAGTTGTTAGTAAATTCTTCCTTCTCTATATAATTAATGCTGCTTATTGTTAATGAAGCTTTTAAAATGCTAAAATTTTCCATGGCCTGCGGTAGGAGGGAGAACATTCAGAGGCTCACGATGGTTCCTTTATGGTGATAGGTGAAATAAGAGACTCATCTAAAAGAGGCATTACATTCTCACTGAAGCCTGAGCTGTGCTCAAGTTATCAAAGATGATGCCGCTTTTGCCTGATAAAATGATTTAAATATTCCCCACAACCAAGGCAACAATAATTCAGTCTTAGCCAAGGAATGTCTGCTAGTGGCAAGAGAGTGTCTGAGGGATTTTATTATTATTATTATTATTTCCCCTGTAATCATATATCTTGTCATGAAACAAATTCAGCCTGCTAAAATTGTACTGACCTCTACAGAATGCTAACTAAAAAAATTGAACTTTTAAATTTAATTTTAACTTTATATTAATTAATTAAAATATTTAAATTGCTTTTAAATTACTGTTTACGAGAAGACCTTAAGTTACTTATGCTTTGACATGGATACAAACTGCCAGCTTACTGTGTTTGTCTCCCTTTAAGAAATTGGAAGAACAGGACCGAAAAGCTCTGAATATTAAAGAACAATTACAGCGGGAGCACCGCTACCTCAAGCGCAGATTGGAGCAGCTATCCGTGCAGGGCATGGAGCGAATCCGCACTGACAGCATGGGATCAACAATATCCACTGACTCTGAACAAGGTAACTGAGCCAGGCCTTCCCAAAGGGGCCTGCAGGAGCAGCAAGGAAAAGGGAAGTAGGGAAAGAAGAAAATGTCGTTTAGAACTAAAATCAAGCTTTCAACAAAACCCAGACCAAATTGTTCCATAATATGATTTGGAAGGTAAAGAATTACCACATCTTTTTCATGTTCTTTCAAAATTTTTTCTTAATTTTTAAGCTATTAATATTGTGTGGATTTTTGAAGCTATTTATCTTGCATGTGTTTTTTGCCAGTTTTTTAAACAATTACCATTTAATGTTTTGAATTTTTAGCGTAATGATTGGTAAGGCTGGCATAATATTTTCTCATGGAAAAAAAAATCTTATTTGGCTTAATTTGTGTGAATTCGTAACATTTTCTATGCAGTGATCACCAAGGGTTCTCTGCACTTGGTTCTCATTTAAGACAGAACTCATCAAGCTGGCTGTTGCCATTTCTTATTTTCCCATTTGGAAATTTTTCTGTACAGAACACTTGCCCAGGCTGGCTGTTGCAGGGCCCAGGGGGGTTGAGTGGTCAGTCTCGGGGCAGTTACCTGGGGACAGGTGCTTGCACCATGGCCAGCCAACACCTGCATGGTTGGAATTACCATGGGCAGTGCTGCAGTACGACAGCCTTGGAGGGACAGCTTTTTTCTAAATCAGTGTCTGTGTGCAGGTTGGAACAGTTCTGGAAAAACATTTGGTATTGATGACATGCAGTGTATTTATGTGGCTGAGGACAGAAGGGATTTTAATTCTTAGGTGGATGAGATGATCCTTTCCTCAAGAATTACTGTGCCAGTTCTTTTTTTTCTTTCTTTTTTTTTTTTTTTTTTTTTTTTTTTTTTTTTTTTTTTTTTTTTTTTTTTTTTAATGATTATTATTATTATTGAAACTGAAGTATGATTCAGGTTTCACCTGGATGTTGATTGACAGTGGCCCATGACTAGTTGCTGCAACGTCCTGAAAATGTGCCTTCTTATGTTTTCTTTAGAAGTAGACATTGAAGGAATGGAGTTTACTCCAGGTGAAATGGACAGTATTGGAAGTGCCAGTGATGCTGAAGACCACTACAGTTTGCAGAGCGGTTCGAGTGACGGAGGTTACACACATTCCCGCAGACTGAATGCCAGGCTCTCATAGTGCCTGAGTTACCCGCTCGACTCAGGACCATCTGACTGAAGCACTTATATATGAATATTCCAGAGGTGTCAACTGCCACTCTTCCGGGAAACCCCAACCACAATACTCTGACATGGAGGTTTCTTACCCACGGTTCCCTGCACTGTAACCACAATATTAGATATTGTAAATCATGGGTTTGCTGCAGAGAACTGTGGTTAGGTACAGTTGTGACTTAAAGCTAGCTTGATGTAGCCATCCTGCAAATTAAAGGAAATAAATTATGTCATTCCATTCAAGAAGTATTAAATTCAAACTGTTGGAAGCATGGCGTAAGGGAGTTTGACAGTTTATTTTGATTTTGCAGAAACCATTTTCAAACATGGAAGAATAAATGTAATCTACAATGTGTTAGTGATTCAGAGATACAAAAACCTAAAACTACTTTTTGTGGTATTTTTTCATGGAAAAAACCAAACCCAAAACATTTTGAATGCTGTATAGTGGGCTCCATAGAGTAAATTCTTTCAGCAGTTGTTGTTTGGGTGAAGCAGGCAGATAAATCTTCAAATCTCAGATGATCTTTAGAAAAGGTCGTATTTACAAGTCACTACTGTACTTCAAAATGGGGGAAAAGCCAGCTCTAATAATGACTTCATGTGGGATGATCTCAACTTTCTTTTGCTTTTTGTATTCAATATCCAACCAGCAGCAAATCATTCTATCCATGTTAACGGGGGCAGTAGAAAGCAACATGGCATTTTAACCTGTTACCGTGGAATGGATGACATTTGAAGCATTTCAGTGGTTTTATGGGTTGTTGTTTTCATTTCTTTCTCTGAAGAATACAGAACTCAAATGATTCAGTTTGTGATAGTTAATCTTTCCTTGCAAGGAAATGAAATCTCTGTTTGCTTGTATTTTTTTTCTTCTATTTACACATGTCAATACATTTTTATGGAAGGCATGGCTTAAAATTACAGTATTCAGCTAAAAGATAATTTTTTTCTTTTGCACACTATAATTGCATTTTCTATTCTTAAAAAAGTGCAAAAAAATTAAAATGTATGCTGTAAAACAGCAAAGTTTATTTAGTACTCATCAAGCTGTTCAGAACATATTTACCCAAATTGTAGCAATACTATGAAGATGTATTTTAATACAACTTCTGCTTAGTGAAGTCATTAGAGCTTGGCTTGCCGGGTAAGAAAAAAATGGACCAGTCTTTGCATTATCTGTTTAAAGAAGGTCTTTTAAAAAAAGAAAAAAAAA
>VZTN01028801.1:121783-165487 GCA_013400515.1 Erpornis zantholeuca
AAAAAAAAATAAAAAAAAAAAAAAAAAAGAAAAAAAAAAGAAAAAAGCTATAAACACTTTTAGGGAAGTGATTTTAGCAAGTGTAGTCTATATTTCCTGTAAGAGATTTTGTATTATATTTTCCTAAATGTTCTCATTTACTTGTATAGGGAGGGGAATGGTACAGACCCAGACCAGAGTCTCAGGGACTCTTCACCTTTGTCATATTGTGCCTTGGTGACCATTTATGTATGCCTCTCCTTTTCATTGTTTAAAGGACAACTAAGCTTTGTTTCAAGACCCTCTGTTCAAATGGTCAGTTGTCCACCTTCTTACGGATGAAGCAGAGAGGTGTATTTATAGCTTCACCCTCTCACAACTGATTCAGTGTGGCTTTAAGTAAAATCATGAAATTAGGTTTTGGTGCGAGGGTTAATTGTCTTTGTATGAGCCCTCCCCGGATTCTTCAGCACCCAAATCTATTTTTTGTTAGCTTATAAAGTCAGGGTCTCTGTGAGACCAGCGCTCAGTGGCTTGGGAAACACAAACGTACTGTGTAAGGCTACGGGATGTCCAAGTGTGGTGCCATTTTTAGCATTCGGATACAAGACCTCATGACAGACTGACCATAATGATCAAAAGCAAAGGTTCAGTTGTTCTTTCAACATCTGACATACGTGTCCTCCCTTTGGCTCTTACAACACGGAGTAGAAATATGAATACATTTTGTGGCAGCTTACAGATCCTTGTTTGCACTCTCGCTTACTGCTTGGAACTTGCCAACAAGGAAACATATACATTTAATTTACATAACCTAATGGATGGCCACCCCTACTTTGGCTCTGGGGAGGGGCCTAAGGTTATCAACTCTGGCAGCTGAATAAGAAAACAATTAACCTTTTCTGTGATGCAGGTTTTGGTATTACGTTCTATACACCTTGCATATTACTAAAATCCTCATTGTTGGGGAAAGCACACAGCAATATACTCATTGTGTGTAGCTGACAAGCAGCAGAAATTACTAGCTCCTTTGGTGCATATGTAACTAATTTCCAAATCATGGAAAAAAAAAAAAAGAGTTTACTTTAACACATGACTGTTAACAGGAAAAAAAAAAAAGAGGCTAGTATATCATTGCTGTTCATTTATTATATAATGAACACATTCATGGATTGTAAAGTGTTTCCTTTCATGACAAGCAGCTCTTGCACAGAACCTCCTAATGAAAAGAGATTTGAAACTTACAGAAGGAAAAACGAGACTTTAAATTGAACATTATTGTACCTTAGGTCAACCTGAAATTTTCCTTTTAAAGATGAATGTGCTAACTTAATGAGTTCTTCCACGCTGGGTATCCATGGCTTTGTAGATCTTATATTTTCAATAAAAATTACTCGAATAATCTTGAGTGGAAATAAAAAGGGTTTATTTGTTTTTACTTTTTCAGTTATTACAGCTGGGAGCTATTATGCTGGTAAAGAAAAATGACACCATACTGCCTGTGTCATTCTCCCTCAAGCACAGCCCAATTTAAGGTGGAATTTTCAGGCACAGCCCCCAGACAGCAGCAACCCCTTTAGAGGCAATGGCACAGCAGTTCCTAGGGTCAGGTTTGGGGACTGGTCTGTTCTCCCCAGCAGAGCTGCAGTCCCGTGGGTACAGTCAGGGCTCTGACATTCCTTCGGGGCCGCAGTTCTGCTGCTGAGCAGCCAGTGCAGCACTGCCTGTGGCCGTGGAACCTTGGGATGCAAACTGTTATTTTTATTAATTTTTCTCGGCTGGACACTTGTGTGTGTGCTCCGTGCGTGTGCACAAGTGTACCTGTGCCCACAGTGGGACTGCAAAAGGCAAACTGTTTGCTGCAAGATTAGATCCTGCCACCACCTTGGCAGCTCTGCCGTGTTGTCATGACCGCGCTTTTAGCAGCCGAGGAGGTGCTGCTGCTCAGTTCATCCATTTCCTCTGCAGTTGCCACATCGGAAAAGAAGCACTAGGGACAAGATTACAGGGCTGCTAGGTCTTTTTCTCTGTGAAAGAAGCTCTGGAGGGATGAAGTCATTGCAAAGTTCTTTTTATGGAGACGTAGAGGTTTGGCCTGTTTCCTGGGGGAGAAGAAAGGAAGGGCTTTCCCTTGCAACACGCAGGTGTCGGAGGATACACGCCTCTTCATTGCCCCTGGATTAGTGCTTCCTCCCGCTCCGTGACTGCACTCTGTTATCACCGGAGGGAGGCACAAAAAAACAGCCTAAAATTGTTAGTGTTTTCTACACATTCTCCACTGCAATTCAGTGGATGAATCCTCCTTCGCACCCATCTTCTCTCTGCCCACCTTGTACCCTGCCAGGCCCACTGCAGCTGATTTATTTATCTTCTGAAAAGAGCAGGTTTGGCAGTAGAAGCTCTGCAACACATTAACCAGAGACTGGATCCTGTATTGTCTTCTGCAAAGAACAAACTTGGTTCAGAGTGAGTTTTAACAGATTAGAACAGAAATTAAAAGCTTCCCAAAAAGCCATGAGAAGGACAGTTTTACACGTGGTGTTTATAGATGAATTTCAATCCTAATTTATTAGTGTAAGATTTGGAGTTGAAAAAAAGGACTTAAAATCTTATACATCTAACTTGATGTAACTTACAGAATTAAGACTGACCTCAGGTGGTTTCACATTTTTGACACGGATGAGTGTGGGTTCAGCTCTACCACATGCAGCCTAACAACAAATAATAATAGAAGGAGAAAAAAAGTTACTTCTATTGACCTACAAATAAATTACAGTGATAAATACCAGTATTCTGAGCGTCTGACTGTACACTTTGCATAACCCATTTCAGTGGATGAACTTAAATGCCAAAAGAGAACTGGGAAACAGAAAGATGAATTTGCATTTGTGTGGGCTCTGCCTACAGACCTGCTCCGGGCAGGTACTTGTGCTTTTCCTGGAGGTACTTACAGCAATCTCTGCTCCTGGACAAGTGATTATTTCACCATGTTACCAACTTTTTGGCAGACTGGTAATTGGTGGTGAAATTTTTCATCCTTGCAGATCAGCCATGTAGAAAGAAACATATTTTCAAAAAGAACCACATCATCACAGGTTTTAATTAAGTAATATTAATTCTACACATTTCATTTTATGATGCTGCTGATAAAGGAATGTCTGCAAAACAAATTACTCTTTCATAAATCTGTTAAATTTGTTTTTAAATGGTAGAGGCCATTGGTTGCGTGTGGTATGAGCCAGTAACAGTGCTGATATTTAATCCATTAACTTACACTTTCCAAAATTGATGGAAGAATAATTGAAACCCTTTAGGAACCCTTTAAGGAAGAGCTGTACTCCCTACAAATACTAATGGGGCAAACACATCAGAAATTAATTTCGCCAGCAATGAAATGAGCCAATTTGCTTAAGTGACTGTCTAAATGCACTGTTGTTAATTGGTAGCTGTAAAGAAAACATCCAAGTGTGTTCCGTAGCTACCCAAAATTAAAATGCAGGGGATATATGAAACAGAAAAGACCATTTGGTAACCTTGGCCATTCTCTCTGCCTGAAGTATTGTAAATAAGCCCAGAAAAGGATTCCTGGGGAGGCATGGCCAGACAGAGGCTTGCCTGTTGGCAAAGCAGAGTGAAGGCACCCCAAGTTCAGAATTCCTTTTTTTCATTTTGAATGAGAGGCATAAACTGTGGTTACGCAGGATTTATGGCATTGGAAGGGTCTGTGCAGTATGGATGTTTAAGTGATGAAATTTTGGTGCAGGTGAAGCACTGAGTGAGAGCCTTCTGCTGCTTACTGGTGAAATTGTTACCTAAAGGTGTTAGCAAGTGGGTTCTGTGCCAGAGCCTCTGGATCCCAGAGCCAAAGGAATGGTTCATAGTCTGTGAGATGCATTTTACTGTATTATACAGATTCATTTGTACGCACGTACATGGCGCTCGCTACGTTCTGTAGCACACGGAGTATTGTGTTGTATCATTATCTCGTCATACTATAAATACAAATTTTTATACCTTTTTGTTGTGTTACTCAGGTTTTTTTCATCACTTTTTTGTGCATAGTGTTTCTTCTCAGTTCTTTACATATTGCAAATCTTTACATGAGCTTATTTCATGTCAACTATTTCATAAGAAGCTCAGTGAGTTTTAGCAATTCAAATGAATAGCATGGTATGAAGATTGGGGATGCTACTTAGAGTTCTTTTACACACACTGCCCCAATGAAACCACAACAGTCATTAATGTTATTTGTCTCTAACCATGGGTGCTGTATAAATTTCCACTATTACATTTCTGAAGACAAACTAACCTGTTTGCAAAGTGCAAATTGAAATGCATTAGTGTCTGTTCTAAGTAATTATACTTGAAATCATTTCAGCTCTGTACAAGACAGAGAAAAAAGCATTAAAAGGCAGCCTACAAGTTCTGCATGTTTATTTTTTCAAATATGAAAGTCACAACACAAGTAATATGCAGCCAGACAAAAATGAGCATTTTAGCTGATGAGAGATGAGAGGAGGGACGGAGCTGAAATCCTTCTGTGAACTACATTGTTTACTCTCAGCTGCAGTGTGTAACATCCACTGGTATGTGTTTCAGTTTGTCATGCATGTTGGTCTTAAATACAGTGATATCTTAAAAATACAGAAATAGTAGTTTTACGTTGAAATCATGGCCAGCAGCTTGTTGATGTGTTTATATTTGACTTGAATAAGCTGAGCTGGTGAATCAGTAAAATACTCATGCGCAAAGCATAGTCAGTTAATTTTTCTATCACATTTTTCTTTGAAATTAACATTATCACAAAATAAACATAAAATACAACCTAGCACTTAGTAACTTATTATAAATTAATCTCCAACAGAAAAAAAAGAGCTATAATAAGATTTTTAGCAGTACTGTATTTTGTGACAGCACCAGTTTTCTCAGCACAATAATTGCATTGGGTGAAAAAATTATTATAAATGTGGTGGCACCATTTTTGTAAATCCTGTACAGTTTATGATCTGTACAGCTTCATTTATGACATTTGTCATATCATACCATTTGTTTATAAGAAAAATAAATTTCCTCATTTTGCTAACAATGGATGTTTCAAATTTAATACGAAACATCCAGAAGCTTGTCTTGCCTATCAGGATTAAAATGTTTTGTTAAAACCTATTTAAATAGAAAAGATATTTAAGTGATAATCAAGTTCATATAACCATCAGCTTCCTCTAAAAGACGTACTTTAAAGTGGTTTTAATGGCAAAGTTATGAGTTATTATTTTTCTAGAAACTGTGAATTACCCAGTGTTTTTAATGATGGTGGCATGGCAAGAAAGGGATGATTCTGATGTGGTGGCCAGAGGAGGAGTGCACGTCTGGCATTGCTGCTGCTTTCCTTGAGTCTGCTAGGATTTGACACTCCCCAAGCTGAGGAGGACATGGCACTGGGAAAGCCCCCAAAAGCTTGTTCTTGTTCTCCTGTGCCACCCCTGCCCCACTGGGGACAAGGTGCCGGGAGGCTGATGGGACAGGCAGAGTGGGGGGGAACTGTGGTCCTGCACAGTTCCCTGTGAGTCCCAGTGCACATTCCCACACACAGGTTCAGTTTCTTACCAGCAAAACCCATTTGGAGACATCTGAGCTGATCAGCCTTGCTTGGGGTTTTCATTCAAAACAGGGTCAGGAGAGTAAACAAACAATTTCCTAGGAAAAAAATCCCCTCGTGCATGATATGTTTAAATACATTAGGAGTGCAGGAGCTTCTTGTATATTTATGGTACTGAATCCAACAAAGCTGAAGGAAACTAATCACTCTGACCTGCTTTTCTGGGAATACAAGGTCTCAGAATGAAATCTACCATTTCTCTGGAGAGAAGATACATGCACTTGGAAGAGAAAACAAGCTGGTGCCAAATTCTTGTCTTCTGACTTTGCTATAATGAAAGTTCACATGGCACTTCAAAAGCTGTGCTTAATCCAGAACATAAATTTGCTTAAAGCAATGAATTACCTTTTAGGACAGGGTGTTTCCAAAGAGTGGTTGTTGCTTCAACTGTCTGCAGCAGGGACCTCTGCCATCCAGCTGCTGTCAGATGTGCAGTATGATGCAAAATCAAAAAGCTTCTATTACATTTACAGTTCACCAGCTAAAAGCCTATTTCCTTGCTTCCTTTATGTTGATTTTTTCCCCCCCAAAACTAAAACCCAAACAAAATGCTAAAGCAGTAACACGCAAATGACTTAAAAGACTTTTTCATCTGACAGATGTATCCCAGTGGGAGGGTTTAGACTGGGCAGCTGCAATGCCTGTATGGTGGCACTGCACCCCTTGGCTGTTTGTTCCAGCCTCAGATGATGGGTAACCAAGAGCTCCACTCTGAGGTATCAGGCACAATGACATCATATTTTGCAGTGGAACAAACACAACATGGTATGGATGGAATACTGCAGAGCTTGCAAACATCCTTACAGAAATGTTTATGTCTTAATCTGCTGGAATTCACCATAAAATGGCTTGTAAAGGCTATATGCTATCTAAGCATCCTCTCCAGTTTTAGGACACAGATGCAAAACAACTGGTGCTAGAGTGGAAAAAACCAGTAAGGTAAGCCTTAATTATGTTTTGACTGAACATAACCAAGAAAAAAATGAATGAGAGGAAAACCATTTTGACCCAAAAGGAGCTGCAAAAGCAAATGCTGAAGCACATGGATCTGAGGTTGGGTGGGGAAAGGCGCTGTCAGAAATGTTGACGATATATTTGTAGAAGGCTGTTGTTTAATCTCTGCTCTAAGAGCTGACCAACGGTCTAACAGATGAAAATTTGTTTCCCTTTAGAGGCTTGTTCTTTCAAAATGAGAATTTTAAGTGCATGGTGTTCTGACCTAAAATATTTCAATTCTAGCCTGAATTCCTATGCCAGCGGGGATTATGAGATCATGCTGTCTGTCAACTCCTCTTTCGTCCATCTGTTCCCCTCCTCCTTTCCTTGATAACTTCTGAACCTTCTGGCTAATTTTCACCAAATTTGACAAAGCAGATAGAATAGAGGCTGCAATTAATAATCCATGATGAAAACTTTCATGGAAATTCCATGTCTGGGTAGAAAGAAAAATAAACTATTTCCTGCACTGAACATGGCCAAATTGAGCTCTTCCCTGTTTCCAAGAGATGGCCACTGGCCAGCATGGCCATAGCTCCAAACCTGGTACAGAATGAGCATATAGTGCTGCTTGCCCAGGTAAAGAGATGGGGACATAGGTTTTGGGAAAGGCCATAAAGGAGGTGGGACATTGTAGCCGTGTGAGTCTGGAAGGAGGGAGAGGAACCAGTCACACAGGGATCTGACGGCATTAGTTGCAGCAATCCAGGCAGACAATTTGATAGACAAAAGACAAGCAAACTTTTAGCAGATGTATTTTCTTTCATCTAGGATGTGGACTTCATTGGCAGAACTGAATTTGGACAGCAGAATTTTAGGAATCGTTCTAGGTGTTTAGAATTTGCTTTTACTCAGGCATTTTTCACATGAGTAACATCAATATTTATGGAAAACCCAAACCACAATACTGTGAAGCACCAGTCTGCAAAATACCAATGTAGGAGAAGTTGATTTTAGCAAGTAACTGACTGAACTGAAACAGCAGGGCCTTATGAAGTAAGCTGGTGAATGCTTGTGTTCCTTTCCTGCTGGACAGACACAATGCACTCTATCTGCAAGATGATTTGAAAACTTCAGCCAGCCTAAATTGCAGCTGCATATCAGGCTGTAATCTGATGGGGAGGAATTCAACACTACAGCTCTTTTCACCCATGAGAACTCACTGCCAGGTCAGGGTTTAGTCTAAAAATGTCTTGCACAGACCACATGATACCAGAAATCAACATTCTGCACTTTGCAAGTGATACAGGTGCTGATTTTGATCAAGAAAACCTAACGTGATCTTGCCTTTGCTGTGCTTAGCTGCAAGGTTGCTAATTTCCCTCTGTTGATTCATTTCAACAATTGCATTAAGTGAGATTAGAGAAGCTGCACATTTAGGACAAGTAGTGGGAGGGCTCAACCACCCACACACAGACTGGGTCAATGCCTCGTCACGGTGAAATGTAGAGATAATATTTCTGGATACAATAAATTATTTCTTTCTAGAATAACTGCCCCTATGAACCACAACAAAAAGAAATGCCATTCTGAATTTA
Organism: Erpornis zantholeuca; assembly: GCA_013400515.1. NCBI lineage: Eukaryota > Metazoa > Chordata > Aves > Passeriformes > Timaliidae > Erpornis > Erpornis zantholeuca. Next base: position 129,953 of record VZTN01028801.1, read on the forward strand.
GTCTTCAGCAGTGCAGAGGATCTAATTCAAGTGCTATTAGTGGGTGAGCTGCTCAATAGTAGCAACCACAATATAATTAAACTTAACACCAAGATGAATGCAAGACAAATAAAGCAAACAGATACTCAATTTTAAGAAAATGACCTATGCAAAAAATGGGGGAAAATGCAAAAAAAAAATCCCTAAATGATCAGTTCAAAACCAAGAAGCCTACAAACACCCAGCAGACTGAAAAATACAGTTCTAGAAGCCAAGGTAAAATGTCTGACATAAATAGAAAAATGTGGCACAAACTTCCCCCCCTTGCATGACTCAATGAGAAACTTATGGAAACTATTGCAAGGCACATGGGGAAGCCCAGGAAAACGTGGCATGTGAAATGTAAACAGGAAGTGAAGATGGCTAAACTCAAGGAGTGGCTGAAAAAGGATGCTCAAAGTGTTAGTGACAAGTTTACATGATGCTCGTCTGAGAACCAGCCTTTGCAATGCAGAGGTCCTGCAATCTGTGTGGAGAGCTTTCTGGGGACTTCATGGGCAGCAGCAACCAAAACGCCAAGAGAACAGGGAGCACTGTAAGGACAGGCACTGGAAATGAGGATTCCGTAGAAAACCTTGGCACACCCATGCCTTGAGGACTCTGTGCACTCTCGTCTCTGCACCCTGAGCAAGGCACAGTGATGCTGTAGAAGAGACATTAGAAACAATGAGGGGAATGGAGCACTGGGTCGACAGAGGCCAAATTTTGAAACTCTTCAAAGCTGAAGGAAAATGCAATGATGGTTTGTAAATTGCCATGAATACCATGGGTAAGGTACATACAGAGGTGGCATTGACCAAATCCTGGAATACTAGTGCCAGGAATCATTTGATGGATTTTAAAGAGAGCTAAAAAACAATTAAGAAAGTGCCTTTTCAAGCAGCACGTAGGGATGGTCTGGGATGTTGCCTTGTAAAGTTTTTGGGGAATGTCAGCATGTTCAAAAACGCACCTGGCAAATCCATGGACATAAAGCCCATTTGGACTAAGCAGCCCATGAAAGGACTAAGCAGGGGAAGGAAGGAAAAGTAGCAACACAGCACCATGGGGTGCGGATGGCAAAAGTGTCCCCCGTTAGCCATGTCTGGGCTTCAGGGAGGCTGGTGGGCATACCGGTCAAAGCTGGGCGACAGCAATTGCACTCGGTTCTGCCCCGTCCTCCCTCTCCCGTGTGCTCGGCAGGGAAAAAGGGAAGCAGGGGCCGCGGGGAGGTGAGGGTACGGGCCTGAGGGGGGCTGAAGGGACAAGACAAAGCCATCAGGTCCCAGGCGGCCGCCCTGAGGGGAATTCCGCCCGGCCGGGCCGCGGGGAGCCCCGCCCACATGACGGCGCTGGTCGGGGTGCTGGCGCGNGAGACTTCCCTGAACCTCCCCTCAGCCTTCCCTGAGCCTTCCTTCACCACTCCTTCGGCCTTCCCGCCGCTTCCCCTCACCCTCCCTAAACCTCCCTTCAGCCCTCCCTTAGCCTCTCCCCCGCCTTCCCTCTACTTTCCCTCGGCCCTCCCTGAGCCTCCCTTCAGCCTTCCCGCCATTTCCCGCCTCGCTCCCCTCCCCTCGAGCCGCCGTTACGGCAGAGCACAGCGCTGGGGTGAGTATGGAGCGGTGCTGCGGGCTCGGGACTCGCTCCCGGCGGGACGAGAAAAGCCGCCGCGTCCCCGGTCCACTCCTACCTCTCATCCCGGCCGGGATCCATGTGTGGCTGGGGGCAGCGGCTGCCCCGCGGGCGGGACGTGGCCCTTGAGGCCCCACTTGTGCGGCCCTGCGTGGGGGCGGGCGTCGCGGGTGCTCCCTCAGGACTCCGCAGTTTTCTGTGGCCTTCGATGGCAGTGGCAGTGCCGTGGCAGGCCGGCGTGCCCGCGACTCTGTGGGGCCCTGTTATTTCACAGAATCAGTAAGGTTGGAAGGGACCTTTGGAGAGCATCCAGTCCTCCTCCCCTGCAGGGTCACCTGGAGCAGGTTAACCAGGAACACGTCCACGTAGTTTTGGAAGGTCTCCAGAGAGTGAGATTTCACGACTTCCCTGGGCAGCCTGTTCCAGTGCCCTGACGCCCTCAACCTAAAATTCTTCCTCATATTGAAGTCAAACTTCCTGTGTTTTAGTTTATGGCCATTACTCCTTGTCCTGTCACTGGGCACCACTGAAACGAGTGTGGCACCATCCTCTTGGCACCCATATTTATGTATTTTGAGGACAGCCCTTTTAAACACGGAGGGCAGAGGACGGTTGGAGCGCTACCCTGTGACACGAAACTCGCGTAACATTCTGTGTCATTTGCAGTGTCTAGCTGAGCTAAGTCAGACGTATAGGGAACTTCAGAGGAGTGCCTTTACTTGTTCAGCGCTTCAGGCTGGCTGGAAAAGTGGGGTTCTCTGGGGGAATCTATGTTTAGAAACAAAATATTAAGTAATATCAAACTAAAAAAATATCTCTTGGTGTTACCAGAGTATTGCAGACAAGGCCTCCTGTCTCTGTTGATATGCTTTACTGTCTGTTACACGCACTTTAGGATCCCAAAGCTGATTATTTGTCTGCTAGGAAACAGAAAAGCAGCAAAATCCTTTTTCTTGTAACTTGTGACTGTTTTCGCGGGAGTATTTTTACACTGATCTTAATTTTAGTTTTTTATAATTGATCAAAAACCCTGCAGTTTTATGTTGAGATATTTATATGTTAAAGTATTTCTTGTTCCATTTTCAGAGGAAACTTTAAAACAAAGGTTTAGAAGACAAGATTCTGCTTTCTGTTGACATAAAAAAGCCCATTACAGCCAAGATCTTGAAGTGCCGTGTAACATCACTGTAGTTTTGTTTTTAGAACAAACTGAAAACCCTGCTCATTTTGGAAGATTTAAAATAATTATGGGTGTTTTTTTAAGTGAATGTGAGGGAAACTCTATAAGTAAAATCACTTTTGCAGGACAATGAGTTGCTCAATATTAGCACCTTCGCTTTTAAATGAATGATGCTATTTTATTTTCATAATAAGTTTATGTGAATTAAGGAAAAACGTATGTGGTTGCAATGATCTGGCATATAATTGATACAAAAATATGTCCTGATTTGAGGAACAAAAGATATTAGTATATCTCCGAAATTAAAATTGGTTTCTAGTCTTTGAAAAGCCTCTTTAATCCATAACAGCTTTCAGGTGATTTTTTTGTGATCTGACACTTGTTTTTTCCTGTACAGACTCTTTTTATTAAAATACTGTATATTCATTTTAAATGGCAAAAAAATTAAAATTGGAATAATACCCCAGATTTTTTCATGTATTTGGATATTTTCTGCTTACAAAATTATTTTCATCATGAGCTGTGGAAAGGATTTTGTGGAAAGTCTTAAAAAAATTGGATATCCAAAGGCTTATGAGCTTAATGGTGAAGATTTTGACTGGATGTTTGAGTCTTCAGAAGACAAGTCATTTTTGGAGTGGTTTTGTGGAAACATAAATGAGCAGCATGTGGTATCTGAAGAAGAACTGCAAGATTTTGATAATCTTCTCAAGTGTGGTAAGCCTATTTTGGAAGGAAATGCACTGGATGAAGTCCTTAAAACCTTGGAGCCCATGGGTTCAAAGAACAATAGGCAAGAGCAGGACAGAGAAGAAGAGGAAGAAGTGAAGAAATTAGAGGATGAGCTTCAGACTCTCCAGAAGTTGAAAAACCTTCAAATTCACCGGCATAATAAGCTTCAACTGCTGGTTGCTACAAACAGCCACGTGTTACAAACATTTCAAAGCAGAGAGGAAGAAGCTCGTAAGGTTTGGAAAGAAGGACTGGAAGCGTTTACTGCAGCAAATAATAAGCTTGACAATGAACTGCAGTCTCTTATAGCTGCAGTGAAGAAATTTGCCTCTTACTTCACTGCTTCAGATTCAGAACAAGAGTCGGATGTACATCCAGTGTTTTTTTCCCAGCTTTCTTTGGACAAATATTTGTCTTTGGAAGACCAAAGCACTGCAGCACTTACATCACACATTAAGAAGCATTTTTATAAAGGTATGTCTGAATGTGCTGAAAATTCACATGAGGGCAGCTTTCAACTTGAAGATTTAATCAAGGAAGTCACTTTTGATGAGACTAATGCATTTTTTGAAGAGAGGCAAGAGATAGCCAGGCTCCAGGCAGCATATATTTGTGCTCAGTACCAGCTAATTCAGCGGCAAGCTGAAGAGGAGGGCCTGAATTCAGCTATCAAGTGTGCAGAGAGCCTGCTGCAGTCCTGGGACAAGGTAAGGCACAAAAGGTGATAGAAGGTACTGGAATTTTAAACAGACAGGCATGTCCCACTGGTTCTAGTGAAAGGAATTGCTGAGTTATTGTTATTTCAATTATTTTTATGTAGTGAAATTGCGCTTTTATGACATTTTAGTCTTCCTCACAAAACTACTCTTGTGAAATAGCTTCTGTTTCTATACTTAGAAATTCTTCAGTGTGGCACAGTACCTTTAATTCTACTTTCCAGCATTACTACCTTTAAAATCCTAGAATTTATAGTACCTTTCTAGTTTAGTTTAACTTAGAATTTTCAAATTAGAGCTGGCTCTTTGTGCAATAAACAGAATCTTAGCTTTGGTTACAATTTTGTGGTATCAAGGAGCCAGTATGATAAACATATTCCTGTTTATATTGTGTAGCATAATCTTGCTCACCGACTCTGGAAATTCAAGTATTTGTACCAAACAAATGAATCTGATAGTTGAAGCCCCAGAAGTCTCTCAACAAGTGAGTGACAGTGAGATGTGGGTAGTGGGATTTGTGAAGAAATTGTAATGAAAGGAAAGGTACTTGCTTATGCCAGTTGTGGAATAACTTGAGGCATCATGTCAGTTTGTATATTTTCATTTGTGGATGACTAGTATATAGGACTTGATTGATTAGGGTAATTTGAAGAAGACTGATTCTGCCAGCAGTGTTGATCATCCGACTGAATATAAAAAATTCAGTTAGACATGATTGAAATATAGGTGCTGGGTAAAATGCAGCTATTTTATTTTTAACATAATAAACTGTTTCTTGACCCTGTGATAGAATGAAATTACTTTTTACTGAAATATATTCATTATCTGCTTTGTTCATCTCTATTTGCATTATGTTGCAAAATTCTGTGAAACAGAATAGATTCTGTAGATTCTGTGAAACTACTTGTGGAATTTTCATTTAATTTTGTAGATAAATGTATCATAAATACATGAATTTTATACAAACTGCAGAATTGTTTGGGGAGTGGCTTGGAGGGAACCATGAAGAAATTCACAAATATTTTGTTTTATGCAGGATATTGGACAACAGGAAAACGTTGATGCTAAAATATCTAGTTTAAGTGCTGAAATTTCAGCAATGAAACAAGATATAGCTCAGATAAATAATGAAGAGCTGCTTCCCCTTCTTAAGAAGAATGCACAACTTTTTACTGCACCAGTGGTGAAAGAGTACTTAGATCACCAAATTGCTCGGCAGGACTGTTATGCTGCAATTCAAGATAAAATAGGCAGGCATTTGATAAGACAGAAAACATCATTTGAACTTATTCAGCTGGCCTATGAAATGGAGATGAGGAAACATCAGGAGATCAGCTGTCAGCTTGAGAATTTGGCAGAATCTCTGAAAAAGAGCACTGATGAGTTGCAGCAGAGACTACAGGTGATAGCTGAACAAACTCAACAGGCAAAGCCAAAGAACACTATTAGTTCAGAGGATGGTTTCTCTTGCAGGTAAGCATTAGAGTCACTACTAAACTTAGACTTACTTTGAAATAATATTGGGGAGATGAAAGCTCAGGAAGCTAAGCCTTGCTTGCTGCTAAGTTCTTAGTTACTTGCTGTAGCTAATTAGAATTTTGAATTTTCAAGAACTGAAGCATTCGAGATGTGGAACTTGTTTCATCCCTGTCCTTTGAAATTCTTTTCAGGTTTGCCTGAGGAAAAACTGTTCAATTATCAGTCTTTTTAATCTTGGTGAAGCATTCGTAATTAATATCCATAACATGAAGAATGTTTAAACCCAAGCCTGTCTTATCTAGCACCTCTTGAAAGTTACTCTAGAGGTATAGATGTTAATAGCAGTGATTTCCCAGGTTGTATGCATGGCCTCATCAGCTGAGCCGGCAAAAAACCCCCACGTGGTAGGAGAGAGGAACGACTCCTTTGAACTATGAAATGTGTATAGCTTATTTTTACTGATTAATTTGCCATCTGGTTTGAGTGTCCTGGCACGCATGTAGGAGTCTGGTTTTTCACCATCTAAGTCATTCAGTTTCCTTGTAGTTCAGCTGATATAGTTAGGGATGTGTGCTGTGCTGCTCTTCCATCAAGACTAAAGCTTTTGATGAGGTATAGTGTATAATTCTAGGTGTGTTACTCGCAGACTTTTCCTCCTTCTTTGGAATGGTGCTTTAAGTGTTTCTTTTTTTTAATAATTGGTAAGTGATAGCTGAGTATGGTTTGGCACAGTGAATAACTGGAAGAATTAGGCAGCATTAATTTTATGCCTATTGTGTGTTTGTGTCAACTTGTTACATTTTTGTTCAGGTTTATTGTAAAGTCTTTAAATCACTGAATGTTACTGGATACTTCCTTTTTTTTCTTTTTTATAGAAAGGAAAGGGAAGTTGAAAGAATTAAAAACCTTATAGGGTGTGTAAACAGAAGACACTTGAAAGACATTTTGTTTCTTCTGATATGTAGCTCCTGCTCTCAATAAAGCCAGTCTGATTTTATATTACAGATTAACTCCTGAAGATTTTATTGTGCAGAAGTAGTAGTAACATTTGAACAAAATTGTCTGTAATTGTATTAGCCTATCCTGGGTGGTGTAAGGGTACAGTTTGCTATAGTGTGTAATGCTGTCTTTTGCATGACTTGTAACTAATGGGTGAATTTCTTAGCAGTCTCTTCATAGATAGAAAACAGGAAATACTTCAGTAAGCTTGAAACTGTTACAAAGATTGTTCTTATTTCTCATTGGCCATTGAAGTCTGCTTTCTTTCAGCACTTAAAAAAAATCTGCCTTATTTTGCACTCCTTGAAGTGTCAGGAAATAGTTGGCAGAAGTACACCATCAACTTATATTTGCATTTATAATATATTTACTAACTGTTACTTCAGTGTTTCATTGCTGCTAATTTGATACTGAAATATTTTGGATTCCTATTAATCACTACTATATATAGACGGAACCCTGAAATCAGTGCGAGATACAGCAGTGTAGTAAAAGTGCCCTTAGCTGTACTTACCCTCTGACTTCTCAACGCAGACATCGTATCTTAACTAATGATGATAGAGTGCTTAGGAAACTTAAAAGTGCTTGTGTGTCTAACTTCACTTGTTACAGGCTGTATCAGCTCCTGGAAGGAGGAAATAAAAAACAACAATTGTTTAAAACATACAAAAGCCTGGAGCAGATGGCTCAGAAGTTAAAGCAGGACTCTGCTACACTACAAAATCAGCTGGCAGCATCTGCTCAAGAGCAGTCTCTCCTTTTGTCCAACCTAGAAAGGGATGTGGATGCCCTTCATGGTGCTCTCTATTGTGGAGCAAATCAGATACAACTCCGGAGTCGGGTAAGCTCTTACTGAATTTTAAAAAATTACTATATTGCGTGTAATGTTCTTTTACTGATAAAAGTAGTGTGAAGGCTCTGGACACACAAACAGTCCCCACTTAGCAGCAGCCAATCTATTAACATAATGACTATGGATGCTGTATTTACGTTTTTCTTGGCAAATGTTGGATTTTTGTAAATGCTGGCAGGTAATAATTTTTTCGATTCTGAGCAAACTGTTGCATCTAACTGAATTTCTTTCAAAGGCATGTGTAGCCCTCTATTCCTTTGAGCCTGTGGTGTGGGAAATGTGTTGGCTGGATAGGGTGTCACTGGAAAACTCATTTAAGTTGCTCTTCATTTCATACGGGTTTTCTCTCCTGTTACCTCTAAAACCTCGATAGTACTGGCCACGGGTGGATCATTTGGATAAAATAAAAATACCAGAATTTTGAAGGACAGTTGTGGTAGGGCAATCCTGCTACACAGCTCTCAGATGTTGTGTTTAGAACGTATTTTAAACGGGTTTGTTAAATGCACCTTTTTATGGTTTTTAAATTATTGTAGATATCTCAAAAATGTATCAAGGGACATCTTCTGTTACATAATAACTTTCTTGGTTAATTACATAAAAATATATTTAACGTTCATCTATCAAGTGAATTTGCAACATATAGAACAGTTTTTATTAAAAAGTGAGACTCTAATTGGAACAGTATGTATTATGGGATTGTACATTATTAAATCAAATACCTTCCTATTGATTTAAGTTACTTTTTAAAATAAGACATCTCGTTCTACTGCTACTGTTTTTCAAGAAAAGTAATTCCTTAATAAGGGAATAATGTGCAAGTAGATGATTAGTCTGCTTATACTGAACTAACATAAGAATGCCAGTTGGGAAAGTTGTAGCTGGTAATTAATGATTCAATTGTAAAAATGATTTGGCTTCTTTGTTGTGGCCTTCTTTTGTCTGTTTGTTCATTTGACTAGCAATGAAGACTTGTAATTGATAGAAACTGTCACTCACCTCTCTGGGTTAGGGTCGGATTCTTATGGTCTTAACTCATCTGGTCAACAAGTAAATGAAATTACATTTGCATAACCTTATGTAAGTTCTGTTACATGGAGCTAAAAAATTTTGTAAATTGAATGGAATTCTTTGTGATCTTTGTTTCTGTTTTTTTGTGATTACTTTTCAATTACAAGCAAGTGCCTTCCCAAAGCAAAAAACCTTCTATATTTCTAGTTCAGCTAGTGTATTAACAATAGAAAAGTAATAATTTTTTTTCTCATATTTTTTGTTAGGAACTTACTGAGCAGTTTCACCAGCTGGAAGTGGATTTAGATAAACTAAATCATCTCCTTATGGATCTGGTTGCTGATCTGAAGTCAAAGAGAAGCTTTTTAGAGTCCAATAAGCTGCATCAGATGGAAAGAGACTTGTATGTGCATTTTTTCAAAGATGAAGATCACTTTAAAGAGATGGTGGAGAAGCTTGAGCAGCAGTCTCAGGCTAAAGCCAGTGGTCTGGAAGATGAGAATTTCACCACCAGCGGAGTTCTTAATGTCTAAACAGCAATGTACTCTTAAGAAAGGAAAATGTTAATGTAAACTGTCTAGGAGTATATGGAATAATAAGCATTAGCTTGTCAATGCTTACACTTACCTGTCACTGCAGTGAATCTTAACTGCCACTGTTACCAGCTGGGGATGTGTGCTGCTTTATGGCTTCTGCCCACCGAGTTCAGTCTCAGTTTTGTCAGAACTCTTGGATAGGAAGTAACTGTTGGTTATTTGAAAGAAGTATGTTCGAGCTGCTCTTTTGCTGGCCTGTGTGTTCCTTTCTGCTGCACACAGCGTAGCACCAAAGGGAATGTGTCAGACCCTTGAGTTTTTTCTTGCATGCTAAGAACTTTTGATTGAACTGCAAAATAAATGTGGAGGAGGCATTCCAGAATTTGGAACATGAATATAATGTTCTCATAGTGAAGAGGAGAGTTCTCCAAGGGAGATATTCCATGATTGTTTCCCTTACAGTTCTTCTAAGAAGACTTGGTTTTGTTAAAAATTTGTTGAAATTTGTACTAGAATCTGTTTTAACTACCAAGACCATCTGCTTTAAGACCATTCCAACATCTCTTAATTTAACTTACGGCCTGTCTTCTCCATTGAAACCAGTCCATACTTATACTGGGCTTGCCAATGAAAAAGACTTTTAAATTTATCTTCTGTACTTCTGAGTTTGCCTTATAATTTATAATGATAGGCATTTCAATTCAGAGTGCTGATGCTTTCATACATCTGCTTTCATGTGCATTGTTAGCCTGTTTATCAAATTTTTATATAGCTTCCTAATATACCAATGGAACTAAATAGGCTTTTATAGTACGATAACTTCCAGTCTTTTATATTTTGATGGGATCAGCTGTGCTTGCTTTCAAGCATTGTACATATTGATGAAGGTTAGTATGTTAGCTTAAATTCAGTAACAGTAGTCTTAAAACTATTTTGATGTCCAGCTTTTAACTTTTATGTGATTGTAACTTATTTTGAAATGTGTAAATTTTTTTTTTTTTAGCTTACTGGTTGGGTGTCTTTACGTCTGGATTTTATGCTGCTTAACTCCATACTTTGTGTTTATTATTAAATGCCAAACTCTATAAATTCAGTTCAGTGTGGTTAATATTTATGGTGAATCTGTGTGGGTTTTTCTAGGCCTGTTCTCAGGCATGGTGTCTTGTTTATATTTAGTCTGATGGGTTCTCATTTTGATCTGCCCCCGAGGCTGTGACTGCTGCTTCCCAGCCTGAGAAGTCAGGGAGCACTTTAACCCTGTGTAGGAAAGAAGTGTTTCTCTTAATTGTAGAACTTAGGAGGAGTTCTGTGCAGGGGAGGATTATACTTCTGACTCGTGGAATGACAGGGAAAAGAAAGCCATTCCACCTCTCACCCTTTCCTTCACATGCTCATTGATTAGAGCTAGATAGATATAGCCAGTCCTAATGCAGCACGATGGAAGTTCCTCTTTGAATTGGATGCAGATGTTTGCCCTTGTAAGTATTGAAAGTTGTTATGTACCTGTGAGCCACGAAAAAGAATTTCCGTGTAGGCAGAGAGACTGTTGTTTGCTGATGTTAAGTTTGACAGTCTTCTCATGCACTGGATCTAGTGGGAGAAGACCAGAGTAACAGGACTCCAGTTACCCACTTGTATAGGAATAATTGAGGAAACAAAGGTTTTGGTAGTGTGATTGACTAGTACAGCTTGGATCCTTTAAGTATTTTTTAAAATGCTGGATATCTCTCTTGTGTTTGTGTCCAGTTTTACACATTCTTGTGGTCTAACTGTAAAACAAGTCATCTGTGTGGACTCTATTACTTGTGATTATCCAATGTGTGTTGTACCTAGGGATTCTCCGAGTATTTTGTAGATATTGCAGAATATGGACAGGTCTGGTGGAAAACCAGCTCCTTTTCAGGAAAGGATAAAATTCAGAAAAACAGTAGCTGGGGTCAAAGCTTGTAGAGACTATAGATGTTGCTGACCAGTTTCTTAAATTGACAAGCTATAATAGCTATTTTAAAGTTACCAATATATAATAGTGAGTGCATCAATTATACAAAATCTAAGAAAGTAGAGGTCTTTTATGATAAGTATTTTCTGAAACAGCACATAGCTAATGTCTGTGTATTGTGATAGTAATTCTTGTTTCTTTAATCTTGTGTTGGCTTAATCTTGGCAATTACTTGAAAGTTAATTGTATTTTTCCTGATAAAATCCAAGCACTAGTAACAGTAAATGTATGCAAGTGCTAGATAGAGACTAGTTTAAAGATGCTGGCAGGGGGAAAGTATCTCAGTCATACATGGTTCTTGTTTTATTTCTCAGATCTATTTTTTTTTAGTACAAGTTAGCTCTACTTAAGTCTGTTGATTTTTTAATCAGTGTATCAAAACATTATTTCAAATAAGATAGTTCTTATAAATTATTACATTTTTATTTCCAATACAGTACCAATAGGCATGTCTGGGAGCAAATATAATTTTCTATTGAGAATGAATGGCTGAACATACTCACTAAATTTTGTGTTTAATTTCAACAGAATATAAGTGAGGATTACTTGTGGCCCTGATTAATTCATAAATTATGTGTTCTGTATTTAGGTTTAATCCTAAAAATGGAGCGGTACATAGGATGTGAGATTTCTAAAGTGCCTTTATCTGATATTGCTCAGAGGATTCTGACAGCTTTGCAGTCTATTCCTGTAGAAGCTCAGACTAACAGAGAAAACCAGAGTGAGTAAATCTTAGCCTATTTGTGTTTTTCAGTTAAAAAATTGAAACACAGACAACAATATCAAACCTCTAGTCCCTGTTTTTAAATAAAAAGATGAGAGTTTAGGTTTACAGGTTTCTTAATTCCTTAGAAAAGGAATTAAGCTGTAACTGTGACATTTGCTGGGACTTTTCTGATTAAATAGTGTTTTGTGAGTACAAGGAACTGTACCACCAGTTTAATTTTTTTTCTTTCTGTTCCTGCTACAGAAGTATATGGGAATATACTTCTGATACAGAAGTATATGGGAATTTCAAACTGTTACTTAAGTAATACTATTCAATGTAAAAAATTAAATGCATACATTAGTTTGGCTCTGGACTAGATGTTTAAAGATCACTGGAGGTAGTTGGAACTTACCAGGTGACCTGTAAGTCATGTCTGTTCTTAAAAGACATGTTCACTAGCAGTGTGCTCCTTGTGAAGTTCTAGCAGGAAGAGTGAACAAAAGTCCCAGTGAAAGAGCAGATTAGGTAATGTTAAAAGTGTCTCAGCAGATCTGGAACATTGTGGATACTAGGAAGGTTTTGCAAGATGCAGTTTTTATTCTCAGTTCTGTGCATGCCATGGTCTGTCGTTTTGTGGCTCTGGAAAGAAGCAGATAGAAAGTTAAGAGTTTTGCTTGATTTCAGTTGTCTGTCTTCTTGTAAGAACTAGATCCTGGAATATTATCTGATCAATGGGCTTTAAATCTGTTATTCTTGTGTGCATCAAGTTTTTTGCAGCCTCTGTTTTATATTCGTTATGGTTCAGGCTCCTCTTTCAGTAAAGTATTGGATCAGTGGAGCCTGATGTAGCAGTGAAAAAGGCAGTAGTTCATCGCTGTGCAAATCAGTGATACACGTTTAAAGACATATGGGATGAGTGAATTTTAAAATGTTACGTTGTATGTGTTACATCTGAGATCAAAACCCAGATGATTTTAAAGAAAATTTGATCTCCTTTTAGCCTCAGTTTAATATTTTACTTCTCTTGTTACCTTGTCATTTCCTGTATGTATATATATATAGCTTTAATGTGGGTCTGTAAAAAAGAAGTTTGCTTCCCTTAAAAAACCAGAAACAACTGCAAACCTCTGATGTTGGTCTGTTTCAGACTGTATGAACTGTATTTTATAGATAGATTTTTAAATTTTAAATTCTACTTAATGGAAAGACTGTTTGTCTTTAGAAGGTAAATATTGGGCTCAAATAGAACAAACATCTGCAGTGTTGACCTAGTTGGTGAAATTCCGTGGTTATCCTGGCAGTGGAGCTCTGATGTTTCCATCAAGCCTTGAGGAGCTGGAAAGCAAGGACGGGTTTCTGCTGCCATCTGGTGATACTTTGTCATAATTCAGAAACTGGAAGTTGCAGATCCCTTCAATATCTGTCATACTGATTATTGTGTGCTGGAAGAGAAAAATGTAATCCTCATTGTTTGCTCTGGGGGGTGGATTTGTCAAGGAAAAATGTCTAGCTGTGAAACAATTAAAAGCACTGAATGTAAACTCAGATACTATCATTCTGAATTCATTATCTTATTGTTGTAGAAAGTGTCGAGAAAACCAAAGGTAAAATGTTTGAAGCTACAAATACAGCTGTGCCATGCTGGCTGTTCTAACAGTTTGGGTTAGAAGTCTGAGCTGGAGCTAAATGTCAGATAATATACTTAGACCAACATGTAGAAATAAGCTTAGTTTCTTCTGTAGACAAAGGCCTTGATTTGCCCAGGCAAGTTTTTTTAAAACAGTTCTAGTAAATAGATCACCTTATGCTTTGTTTGACATTGGTCAACACCACTGGTGATTCAGAAGTCCTGGTAACACAAATTCATAGCTGACAGCAGCAGTTTAGTGTTGTATTCAGGATGGGGGGACAAAATACGTTCTTTGTCCATGATGAGTCTTTTGGCTATGCAATAAGAATCTAGAGATAAAGGAATCTGAACCCACTGGAAGCTCTGGAGACACCTGCACTTCAGGGGAGTCCTCTTTCCCTGTTCCACTTTCTCTACCCACAGGCTGTAGTTACTGCTCACCTGTTACCCCTGGCTCCTTCATTCCAGTCTTCACTTGCTTCTCCTCTTCTTGGGACTTCTGGACAGTGTTAAGGCAGAAAAGAAATGCATGTCTTAGTGGTTTCACTTGCCATGGTGTGAGTCTGAGGTGCATTTCCAGAGCCTTATTTGGAAATAATAAGAGTGCTTCCAGAGTCATGGGCTGAAGGTCTCTGGCAGTTCAGTGGGGGCCCAGACTCAGAGCTGTGCTGTGCTCTGTGTCAGACCCAGCACCGGTGGCTGTCCTGCTTCTTGTGGGACTTGGTGTCACCTTATCTTCCTGTCAGTTTTTCAGGTCTGAATTCTCTGTGCTGTCTCTTACCTGGTCTTAAAATGCCTGTTCTATTGCAAGATGAACAAATGTGAAAAAATTCTCTGCAGGTGAAATATGATCAGTTGTTTGTAAGACATGGTATGCTAAACTCAAATACAAATAATGCTTTATAGGACAAAGGTTTTGTGGAATACTTGCTGCTGAATTACAAGAAAATAGTTAAGCTGTGTAAAGTGTCTAGAGTTTGGATTTTTCTTTTTTTTTTCTTAATGCTCCTACCCCCAGCTTTACTATGACCAAAATGGGTTGTGTTTTCTTGAAAGAGGGAAATTCACATAATTATGAAATTATAGTAATGCTTCCTCTGAATACCATGGAAAATGTTTTTTGGCTTTGCAGCAAATTTTAAGTAATTTTTTTCTTAATGGTGACAGAGCAGGCTTTTGCATATGCATATTTTGGAACCTGCAGGGCCCTTTTAAGCATGAATACTAACTTGATACTAAGTTCATAAGTGGCTGTCGAGGGAAATTTTTTTACAATTCTTTTAGTTTTGGTAAAAGTGTCAGTAACATAACCTTGTATGTGATCTAAGTTATATGGGCTGCTTGCAGATTCATTTCTGTTGTAAATTGTTTCTTTTTTTTAAAGGTATAGAGAAGACAAAGGAAAATAAACTAGGTGATAAGGATGCACATCTGAGAAATGAAAAGGCAAGCATTTTGTAAGATTGAAAACCACTAAAAGCACACTTTTTGTAGCAGGTTTGAAGTTATAGACTGGTTATTTCATAACAGGCTTTATCACGATATATTTTATACAGTCATAGTTCACATAACTTCCTCTGTCTTATTTTACACTTGGCCTATATTTACCTATGAGATTCTTGGCCCCACTTTGGTTCTCTTTCCACAGGAAGCTGGTCTTTTATGACTGATGGATCAGAAATGAGATAGTCACTGGGGTTTAGAAATGTTCTCAGACTTCTGTCTCTAAGCAATCATAAAGTGAGCTGATTGATGTGAAAATTTATTTTGTATTAGGAAGCTTAATTCTGTTTAATCATCTCTCTGAATTTGGTTTGGTGAGCAAGTGAGTTCCAGTACAAGAGTAGGAGCAGGTAACTGTGGCAGCCCCAGCTCAGGCTGTGATTGTAGAATCCATCAAATTTTTTGATGAGTTGCAGATGCTACAACTGATCCCAGCTGCAAATTTCACAGCCTTCCTTACTCTGACCCTGCTGCATGTTGCACACTTCAATTCCATTCAGGTTGCTCAAGATGCAGAAAACTGATGCCTTGTGGGATATTTTCCTACAAATTACATTGGCTCACAGGTGCTCATGCAGCTGTGGGTGCACATGGATGATAGTGGAACCCCTTTTTGTAATGATGAGACTCTAATTTTGACTCACTACATCTAATGAGATCTTCCTACATTGACATAAATTATGAAACTACATCCTGGGAGTCATTTTCTCTACTTCGAGCCACATTATTATTTCTAGCAGAAGATCAGTTTGTCACAGAAGCTGCTGTTTCTCTCTGTGGTTAATTGTTGTTCCAGCTGTATTATTCTGACTTGATAATTAAATTGCTTTGTTCTTATTTTTTGAACCTTTAAAAGAGAATTGTTTATTCCTGATTCTGTAATTACTAGAGTATCCTAATTCAAATTCTGCTGTGTTAAATGATAAAACTATTTGCAGTTTGACTGGAGAATACACTTGAGTGAATTAGTTGTCTTTCTATGGCTCTGAAACATTTGGCCTTTCTGTGATGGACAAGGGGTAGTAGCATACTAAGGAAATTTCTGAAGGAAATAAGGATGAATGAATAGAAGTCAAACATTACCATGCAGCATCTTGCTTAATGCTGGTTAGTAGCATGCTGCTGGAAAGGGATCTAGGGACTATCTGGAGTAGGAAGACTGTTCTGGGTGTAGTGGATTAAACTGAATAGAATATACTGCTTACTCATACAGCTGATAATTCTTCAATACAACTTTCTTACATATTTTTGTTATGTCTTATAATCCTGTAAGTTGCTTGAAGGGATCCAGTTGACTCATGTACTTAAACTTCCAAAGCAGTCATTAAAGTCCCTTGCCAAAATTCTATAACAAATGAAGCAGTCATGAAAACAGCTCTGAATGTTGAAGTTAAAGATGAATAGTCTCCCCTGTTCAGACAGTAATAACCTTGTCATTATGGAAGACAGGCTACTGGACTAGATGTATCTTACAGTTGTTAATTTGCCATTTTTAGTGTTGGGCTACCATTAGATTAAAAAAAAAGTGGTTGTGGATGTAAACAGTATATGTCATCAAAATAATACTTGAATTTTGGTTTATGTAATGTGATTCCCCTAAACTGGCTCTGTTTTGTTAGTATCAACAATTTTTCACAGAATTTTGCTTTCTTGAAAGTTTGTCTAAATTAAGTTAGTGCAATTTTTTATTTCTCCTACTAAGTCAAATAACTAGTGTGCTAAAAAATTTCCGATTTTCCCAGGAGGTTTGTGATTCCAGAATTGCCTTATTAAAAGCAACTGCCAGCCCTGAAAAAAGAACTGCTGGTCAGATAGTCAGGGCAGTGCATACAGATGAAATGCTGGGCTGTCAAAATACCAAAATAGGGAGCTATTACCAGGATTCAGGCTTCCTGAAATGGAGATATCGAGAAAGGAGTCTTTCAGTAGAAGCAAAAAACCTGAAGAATGGGGAAAAGAAAATAGTTATTCCTCTTAAAAGAAAACAAAATGTGTCTACATCTTGTTCAGAGAAAACAAGAAGATTGCATGTAAATACCTACATGTCTTCACATGAAAGAAGATACAGCTGTACTGGACAAATAAACTCTTCTGGAAAGTATCCTTGTGATATCAGCAGTTTAGGACATGAAGAAAGAAATGAACTGCTTGCAACTCTTGAACAGGCAGTGGCTTTTGTAACTACTATGGTATTTCAAGATGGTTCTTCACAGCTCAACTCAGAGCAGGTTAGTGAAGGATGGGTTTTGTTTAGTCAGTTCTGTAGAACCATTTGAATGCACATTTGACTGATAAACGCAAACCTGTGTTCATTGGGAACTTTGGTGTACAGCATACCAAAATGAACATTTAGCTTACATTTTATTTTAAACTACCAAGTAAAACTTAAAGAAAATTAAACCACTAGGATTTTTGTTTTAAGGCTGAAACACTTGCATGCTCCTCTACTGTGTCAATGGTGTATGCAGTAACTATAGCATACATAATAGGTTTCATATTGTAAAATATTTGGGAATTTTTCTTTATAGGATTGCACAAAATCTGTTAGAGGAAACACTGTTGTAATTATACTTAACAGGCCTCTACGTCATCAGTAAAAGGAGTTGTTGTGCTGGTGAAGAATCAGACTGATCACCCTCGTCCTCCCAGTCACACTTCAGCTGGCTATACCTGGAATGCTGCTAATGAAAATGATAAATTAATTTATTTAAAAACTGAACAGTCATCTCTCTGGGAACAAGAACAGGCTTACAAGAACATTTCTTGGTGAGAGTGTGTAGGGAAAAATACTGTTTTGCTTTACATATGCTTGCTGCAGTAATGATGTTGGTTACTTAGCACAGGCCTAATCTCCTTACATGTCAGACTCATTGAATTTCATATTGGCTGTATTAGTTCCATGTCAAATCTGTACTAATGTAAACCAAATAAAAATAGACTATTCCTTTGGGCTCAGCATATCACTGACTGAAGCCCTAGCAGAATTAGGTTGGGATTCTGGTAGGAGCTATTTACATTCACCTGCAAATCCTTTATGAGCAGCTAAAGCTGGATGGCACCAAAGAATATGTTTTGTCCAGGCTTATCTTTCTTGTATTTTATCTTTCATTTCCTGAGCTGCATTTCTTATCTAGTACATTTTTGATGGATATTATTGTGATAAACACCCTTTCTGAGCCTTGTTAATACTTTAAATCTTTAGCATAGGGTTTTTTAATGGCTTCTGACATTCCGAATGAAGTTTTACTAATATTCGAAGTAAAGGCTTTATGTATCTGTTTAATGCCTGGATTAAATTTTAATAAAAAGTTGGACTGTATTTTAAACTTCCAGTTACTGTAACCAAAGTCCATTTTTATTCCTAGTAACTTAGAAATCATATCCCATAAAGAAAGAAATGAGAACTAAGTTGGATTCTTAGATATACTAGTCTAGCATGTTGGAGCTTCATCAGAATATTTTATTACTTTTAATAATAGCCATCTTATTGTAAATGGCCAAATTTGAATTATTAAATTACAAAACATTAATTTTCAGGATGTGGGTCTTGGTTGTTAGTTGCATCTCTTCCACTGTTTGAAATCATGGCTTGAAACAAGTAATGACTTTGCTGACCTGTATTTCTCCAGCTGTAATATTGGGGTTATATGACAAGTAGTTTAGTAGCATGTTGTCAGCTTGAATACAGGTTGTTGTGAATTGAGAATAACATATCAGTAAGGCATGTACATACGAACAGTAAAAATTCAATAATAAGTTGAATAAGATGAAACCTATGGGTAATTATTTATTGTAAGAATAGTGCAGTTGTTTAAGAATGGATCTATAAGGCATACAGCAATACCTTGTGGTCCATGTGATTTCTAATATGTCCAAATCCTTGGGATTGTGGTCTCATACTATCAAAAATGCTTTCTAAAATGACTATTTTTCTATATCGCCCAAAATAGAACTTATTTTAAAAAATGACACACATAGTTGGTAAATCTGTATAGTTGGTTACTTCTATTTAAAATAACATGAGTGAGGGAATTACATTTGCAAGAGGTATGGAAATACATGACAAAGATGAAGCATTTTGGATTTAAATAGCATATTAGCATAGGGTAGTTATGGCAATTTAGATTATGTAGTAACTTTTAAATCAGTGTTTTATAATGCTACATCAGATTAGTCTCTGTGATCTTCTTTGGGTATATTAAAGTATTACAGGGATGCCAGTTGCACTTTAAGGTTGCACTTTAAGAGTTAAACAAGTATTGTTTACTTTATGTATATATGACAAAGCATATCTGCTAGGATGTTTTAATTTTTTAGAGAACATAGCTTTGAATATTATTGAATTGACAATTTAATATTCAAATGCAGTATTCTGTTCTTATAAGAATACGAAACGTCTTGGGTTAGCTGTTTAGTATTAGGTGCTAATTAAAAGAACAAATAGATTAGCTAAATCTGGTAGCAGTGTAGTGTGTGTTAATGGACTACTTCTGTGCAGGCAAGTGTTGTTTCACATGCTGCAGTGCAAAGTTCCAATAATTTGCTTCAATGCAAAAGATTTCCTGAGGACTCTACTTCAAGTTTATGATAATGAAATCAGCTGGAAACAAGGCAAGTATTGAATCTATGACCTCATCCTGTAATCTCTTCGCTATTGGTGTTTCTGTTAAGATCACTAAATGTAGAAATAACTAAATTGGTGGTCAAGTGATATACTGAAAAACAGAGTTTGGTACTGTGAAAAAGACCACCCTTCTTGGGGGATGTTGTACTCAGAGGCTTGGCATATCAAGATAATGTCTTTATTCTCAGAGTAGGAATCAAATCATCGAGTTATTTAAGGATAGCTTCCAGTGGAAATAAAAGCTCTCAACACAGCCCTGACTGTAGCCGAAAAAGTCAAATTAGTTCATGTTACATATCCCCTAGAAAAAAAATGTCCTCTTCTCAAAGGAAAGGCTGAAATAAATCCCAGAGATGGTCATACTTGTCAGAATTAGGAATCACTTAAATGGGCCCTTGTTTTTCTGATAGGAACAAGACTGTGGAATTAAAAGCAACTACAAGCAATGGGCATAAGATGTAATTATGAGCTTTTTTTTTTTAATTTTGGGGTTTTTTTTGATTCCATTTGTCAAATTACTGCTGAGTGAGTTACAAAAGTATACAGACCTTTCAGGAAGGCCTCCCTCTAGAGAGAATCATCAACATGTGTTCAGCATCTGAAAAGTTTCAGTAAATCATAGTAAACTGATGATCTTGTAAAATCTGGTGTGAAGATCTGTATGAAAACCAGCCCTGGAAATGGGAAATGCAGGAAAAGAAATGCCATAGTGGGACTGGCAATAGTGACAGTTTTATAAACTGTACACACACAGGATGTACTAGATAGGTCAGATCCTACCTGATCCATGGGATTTGAATCTGAAGTTTCTAGTAACCAAAAGAATTCTTGTTTAGGCTCTTAAACTTTGAAACTCGATGCTTCCTCACACCTTATTTCTGCTATGAATAAACAAACAAAGCTCCAACAAAACAAACAAAACCTGTAAAATTCTCTTTAAGGTAGTCCTGTTGCTGTAACTTGCATTGTGGACATCAGAGCTTGCTTCCAGGTAACTGAGTCTGTACGGTTGTGTAGGATGGAGTTCTCTATAAATGTACCTGTAGGTCATCATTTGAACTTGCTTAGGGGTTACTGAAGGGGACACTTAGGTTTATCTTTGAATGTATCACAAAGCAGTCTAGTTATTAGTTTCTCACGTTCTTTATAGAACTGCAGGACACGTGTTGAGATGTTGTTCAAAGGGAAGTGAAACAGCCCTGGGCTTGGCCCATCTTAGCCATCAATGTGAACAGGAGAGTGCAGTGTAAGCACATATGATGCTATAGGAAAAAAGGTCCCGAGTTTTGGAAACAATGCATTGTGCACTCATATGTGAATTCATATATACATTAACAGTCTTGGTCTGATTGCAAGGAAGTAATCTCTCCCTGATCCCCAACAGCAATTTTGTGGATATCAGTCAAGCTAACAACAACAATAACAAAACTGTACCAGAGGGAGACTCTCATAAGAAAACTTCAGCTTGAAGTTTTTCAGTTCTAAGAAAGAGAGGTTTTTACAGTAAATCTAGGGAGCCAAAGGTTTACTTATATTTGAAAACTTGGAAAAAATCAACCAACCAAAAAAATCAACCCCAACCTCACAAAAACCCAGTTAAAAAATATGTTATATCATATGTTATATGTTCTTCCTGTGTAGTCATGATATTGATTGTTAGAGCTTTGAATTCAATGTTTAACATTTTTGTAAATACTTTTCTGTTTTCTGTGTGCAGGAAAGATGGGCAAAACTTTAGAGGTATTTTTCAGTATTTAAGTCTTTTGAATATCTTGTTTTTGTAGTTGCCAACAGTGTCGTGTTAGATCCAAGGATTGCAGCATGGCTGATAAACCCCAGCGACACAGTTCCTTCCTTTGAGTGTTTAATACAGAAATATTTTGAAAAGCCTTTTTCAAAGGGAACAGAAAATACAGATAGAGCCACTTTGAAAAATGTATCTGTAAGTAGTTTTTCAATTGTTTGTGGTTGGGTTAAAAATGGAAGGAAGTTATAATAGAATTGCTTTTGCATAGAAAATATTGCAAAAGAAGATAGATAATGCTTTTCTAATGGAAGGAAATGGTTCTATTAATGTTACATTTTGGAAACATAAAGAAAGGGGAGAAGGGGAGGTTTTACTGCATTCTATCAATATGGGAGCTCATTCTCCAGAAACACCTGTAAAATTTTCCTTCAAAACTGTACAGTTCAGAAACAACATTAATTAATACATAATTTTATACTTTTTCTGTTCACCTTCCTGCAAAAGGATTTCCAGCTCTCCTTTCCAAAATGTCTAATGCTGCATTCTCCAATTCCTGTGGACTTAGAGCCTGTATTTATTTAATCGTTATTAACAATTTTGCTAAATTTCTCAGCTGGTAAAGACACCACATCATAGGCTGGGAAACAGCAGGGAGTCAAATGTGAACCTTCAAGCACTTGTATGAAAAAATCTGTGAATTTTAATTCTCAGTGTGAGAGAATGCATGATGAAATTTTTGAGGTGTTATCCCCTGGAAATTTCTTCCTATATCTTATGAAATATCTTCCTGTATTCCTATTGAAATGTATCCCCTGAATGTTATCAAATACTTGTGTATGTTTTGGGCCATGGTGATCTACTGTGGACGCATTAGCCTCCAGAGGTTGTTTGAATGATAAGAAGATGTAGAGCAACCCAAATAATGGATTTTTTGATGCCATTTACTCTTCAGAGACCTTGCTTGTTCAGAACAAGTATTGCACCGTGGTTATAGGACTTGTAAGGATACAAACCCACAGATGTCAAGGGAGGTTAGAGCATGAACAGAGGTCAGTTGTATTGGCACCTACCTATCAGTGTAGACATTTCTGGAAAAAACAGAGCCAGTTTAGTTTAAAACACTGTAAACTGCAGTTGTTCAGAAGCTACTTCATGCATTCAGTTATTAGTGTAGGGAATAGACAAGCAAACAGACAGAAGTTATCTGTGGTTATTTCTATGTGCTGGCCCTGCTGTGAGTCAGCATCCTTAATCTTCTCTCTTCCCTTAGCTTGACTCAGTCTTTTGTTCTTCAGATATCACATTTGTTCTTAGCTATTTTTCAACTTTGTCATCCTGATTTCCAGCTCTGAGTTAAATATTGAAATTTTATTTCCTTCAGGTCCTACTTCAGGTCTAGTTTGTTTCCCTGCCTTGACCATCTCCAGTGTCTTTATGCTGACTTCACTCAATTCCCAGTTAATGCCTCCTTGTAATATCCTGTGATTATTCCCTCCCATGCCTTATTCTTTAATTTGTCACCTGGACTCTGACACTTCCTTTCTGGCTTTTCTTTTTGCTCAGTGAGTCCCAGATCCTGGCTCTCTGCCAGGTTTATCTCTTCAATCTTCTTGCTCTGTTTTTACTGGTAGATTCCTAGCAGTTCTCTGTACTGCCAGAGGGATCTGTGGTAAGTGATATATCATCTTGTGCCTCACTACTTCAATGAAGCTCCCTGTCTTGTGCTAGTCTTGTCCACCCACCACAGTACTTGGAATGATTGCTGGTTTATTCTGTAGCCCACAGCTCACCCACACACCTCTAGCATGAAGATGTGCTGCTTGTCTGTATATTTGGTGCTGTGCCAAAGTGGTCATGGTCCATGTTTCCTGAAACATTTGCTGGAACAGGTGCTAAACATTATGCTGGTCATGTCATCACTGCATTTACTGGTGAGGAATCTTGGTGTCAGTTGAAGCCTCTCACTGGGCTTCTTCCGCCTCCAGAAAGGGATCAAGCAAGCTGTCGTATTGCACAGACAGCTCACAGACAGCTCGTTTGTTCCAGAAGGAGCTGGTATGGACACAGTTTCTTGGAGACAGGTTGATGACTTTTCACTGCAGTATGGACTAGACTGTTCTAGAATCATCAAGGATCATCACCAGTGGATCTGCATATTTCGGCTTTGAAGAGAGCCCTCTGCATCCTGCCTTCCAGGCCCTGCTGTTTCTCAGTATTAAGTTTATTTTTAATGGTCATGTTCTTGGAGCTAACAGTCATTCTCGGTATTTGTATGCATTTCAAAAGGGTATTCTAGCCAACTGAAGGAGGTGGCCTGATGCTGTGTGGAACACCTCTGGAACAGAAGGGAAGGAAGTTAACAGTTATGGCACAAAAATATCAGTACTTGTATGAGAAAGAAAAATGCAAGGAATTCTTCCTCATTTTACAAGTAGTAAGAAAACTGACTTCAGTGTCAAAGGCAGTTTATCAATAAAATATTTCTCCGTACTTGATGGAAAATCTAAATAAAGGAACAGGCAAAATCTGGAATGTTCATAATCTGTAGTGCTGTGATAATGATTTGGGTTTGACAGAAATCTAAGAACATTTCTAAAATGTTAACAGAAGGCATACAGAAAAGCACATTTTTACAACTGGCACATTTTTACAACTCAAGCATTTTAAAAAAGAAATACTCTAAATATTTTTATGTTAGCAATACGGTTATTGATTTATTTTTGTTTTATTTATATCAGTATCAAAACTTAGGTGTGAACTTGGAGAAGCTTTATAATGTAATGATGGACCTTGCTGATGGCTTAAAGGTAAGACATAGAAAGAATTTGCAGAGGAATAATTGTGTAAGTATTGAATTAAAGAGAGTTAATGATCTATTTCTCATTCAAATTAGAGTAGTAGAATGCTTCAGTCCTTAGTGGTTTGCATTAGTAGTCAACATTTAAAATAAATTGCCCATCAAATCTGCTGTTTTTTCTAGAAGAAAATGGTGAGTGTCAAGGTTAATCTTTAGGAGAAACTTCTCTGCTACAATTAACTAAATGAAGATTCTGATAACAGGAAAAGTTCGGAATATTGGCTTTTCTTTTGATACTTTAAATCTATATGTTACTGTTTGAAAAATGTTAAAAGAGGTAGAACACAGTATAGCTATTTTTTCTATGTATTACTTGCTTATGAAAACTCTCAGGATATCTTTTGTTCTAGATTGTGTTAGCCAAGCACTGGTCACACACTGGAACAGGCTTCCCAGAGAGGTGGTTGATGGCCCAGGCCCCTCAGTGTCTAAGAGGCATTTGAACAGTGCCCTTAATCATATACTTTTAAATTTTAGTCAGCCCTGAATTGAGCAGGCAGTGGGACTGGATGGTCTTGTAGGACCCTTCCGAGTGAACTATTTTACCCCGTACTGCAGTTCAGAATGCATCTCAAGAAGTCCATTAGTGTCTGTGTGTATGTTTGTTTTTTGTCTGTGATCATAAACCTGGAAAAGTGCCAGAATGTAGGGATATGCTCAGGTTCTGGTGGAAGGGACATCACAGTTTCCTGGGGATTTTCTTTGAAATTGCTGGTAGCAGGTGTAGGGCTTAGACCATTGGGTGATGGAGCTATATTAATGTGGCTATCCAAGAGGCCCAGCAGTATGGTGAACAATCTGTGAAGGGAGGCAGCAAGGAAACACCAAAGGCACAGAAACACTGAGATCCAGCCTACAAGAGTTTTTAGGCAAGTCAGATTGCTTCAGGGGCTAGAGAAAAACCAGACTTTCTATTCTCTGTAACTAATTTGGGGACATAACCCAATCTACTCTTATTTTCTTCCTAATGAAAACAAAGTTATGAATTATGAATGATTGCTTAATTGTTATGTTGAACAAAGGAAAAGGGGTAACTGTGTCCTATTGTAATGAAGCTTTATTTAAGAAATAAACTGTTAAGAAAAAAAGAGGTGTATTTATATTTCTTTATTAGCATTCTTGTACAAAATGGTTTCTATTGCAAAATTCCTGTTCCCCACAAAAAGAAGTAACAGCTTTTAGATTCTGTGATGTACACTAAGTAGTATTTCATGCCCGCAATGTTGTCATGTAAAAATGGAATATACAGAAAGTGAAATACTGCTCACTGGAAAATACATTCACCTTAATGACCCTATTATATGTTTTAAGGTCAAAATTAGCTGGTACTGAAGAATAAATTTATATCTTACTTTACAGGCTCAAGGTTTGTGGAACTTATTTTGCACATTAGAGCTTCCACTTATCAAAATACTGGCAGGTATGAAAGTTCAGTTCAAAACATGAATCTTCACCGTTTTCACACAGCTGCTGACTATGCCCAAGTGGAATGTAATTCCTCAGAATATGAAATGTTATCTTAGCCTCATAACAGCTGTGCGAGTTTGAGTTTCCATTTTATAGTCTAAGAAGCATGTAAGATTGAAATTGTCAATTATAAATGTTCTAAACCTAAAATTGTATTTACAGTGATGGAAACACACAAAATATATGTGAACAAACAAGAACTGAAAAAAACATCAGAGATTCTAGGGGTAAATTTTTTATTAATATTTTTTCTTGAATATTGTATAGCATCATCTTTATGCTTTTACTGAGGATAACTGATTAAAAAGAGAAGGAACATTTATCATATTTTATGTAAGAGTTTGGGGGTTTTAGTATACTGTTATAAATAAAACTAATTATATTTACATTTTAGGATACTTTCTTATTTATTTAGGCAAGTAAAAATTAGACATTTGCTTATTCAGCCTTGCCCCAGAACTGAAATTGCTTTGCAAAATGTGCAGGTCCTTTTGGGTAATATGTTGTAGAGTAAAAATGGTAATGACTCTGAACCTACAGTTTTCAGTAACTGTCTTCCTGAGAAGTGATAGACTTCTCTCCCTCTTTTTGTGAACAATGGACTCTTTACATGAGTGTTCTTTGATAAAAATAGCTGCAAGAGAATCCCACTTTGTAACATTAAATTTGACTAGATAATCACAGCGATCTGACAGATTCCTAATTTATCAGAATAATTTGCATAGCTCTGTTTCTCAAAGATCTCTATAGGCTTCAGTAACCTAAATTCTTTGACCACAAATGTTGATACTTCTCACTAGGATAAGTCCCCTTCCCAGGTCATGAAGAAATAAAAATTAAGGAGTATATAAGCAATCTACTCAACCTATAAGCAATCTACTCAACCAAGTGTTGATAGCCAGCAATGATTACGTAATATCAAGTACTCAATTTTTAAATGAAGGTCCAATATTCACATTAACCTTAGAAGTAGCAGGTATTGAAGAAAATAATAATGTGAACAGAATAATTTTGATATCCTAATTTATAGTTGCGGCTCAAAGAGCTTGAACAGGAGGCTCATGAGGTTGCTGGAGAACGATTCCTTTTGACCAGCAGTTGTCAACTCCGAGAGGTAATATTTGTACTGCTATTTCTGCTTAAGGTGTAAGTTCTATAAATTTTTTCATACCAAAGAACTGTAAAGCGTTTATATCCTTACTTCTGAATTTTTTCCTTCTATGTTTTCTTATTTTATGATTTTAGTGGAGGACCTGTCAGTTTTTCATAAATATGAAAATGTTGAATAATCTGCATTTGAATGTATTTACATAAATTATGTATTTATTATTAGTAAATATATTACTGTTTCAGTAGCTCAAAGATCTGGTCTTTTCAATACTGTGTTAGTTCTCTTTGCTACAGCATGCTCTATTTACCTTGGAATCTGTTTTCCTTTCTATTTCAACACTTGAAGTAGAAATAGTTTTCCTTTTTATTTCAACACTTGAAACACTGAAAGATTTATTGTCTTTTTCTTACTGTAGGTACTATTTGATAAGTTAAAGCTGCATACACTGTGTGAGAAACTTCACAGAACTGAAATACAGCAACTTGTATCCACCTCAGAAATTGTGGTGAGATGGGGAAGGGTTTTAAAACCAGCTGCATGGTTTAGCAAAAGTTTTAAGTTATATTCCAGGGAAACTGGAATTTGTCTAAAGTTTTCCAAATGGTCTTGGTTTACTTTTGTTTTGTACTATTTGTGCTACAATTACTTGTGCCAGAAAAGAAAGTATGATGGGGAAAAACAAACCAGCTACTGAAGATCTCCCCTTGAGCCTCCTTTTCTCCAGGCTAAATGTCCCCAGCTCCTTCAGTTGTCCCTCATCAGACTTGTGCTCCAGACCCTTTTCCAGCTCTGTTGTTCTTCTCTGAACTCACTCCAGCACCTCAATGTCCTTTTTGAAATGGAGGTGCCCAGGTCCTGCTGACACACTATTGCTGATCCAGGCCAGGTGCCATTGGCCTTCTTGGCCACCTGGGCACACCTGGCTCATGTTCAGTCACTCTCAACCAGGACCCCCAGGTCCTTTTCCACTGAGCCATTTCCAGCCCCTCTGCCCCAGCCTGTAGCACTGCAGGAGTTGTTGTGACCCAGGGGCAGGACCCAGCACCTGGCCTTGTTGAACCTCAGCCCACTGGCCTTGGCCCCCTGATCCAGCCTGTCCAGATCCCTCTGTGGAGCCTTCCTGTCCTGCAGCAGATCAACTCTTCCATCATTTTGTTAAGATAATAGTAGCAATTGAGTTTATTTTTAGAAGAGAAAAAGCCTTTGTGCAGCTGCACCTGTTTCTGATTTGGTGCCACGACTGTATTACTCTAGTTTACCTAGAACTTAAAGTGCACAACTCATTGCTGAACATGAACGTCTTTGGGGAAGGTAGAAGGGTAACATTTATTTCTCGTGGTGGAAATTCCACTTTTCAGTAAAGTGTCTGTAAAGTGTCTATTTTAATAATTTAATTCTTTTTCTCAGCAGAATTTTTGTCAGTTTCCAATCAAAGTAATCAGAAATATGCTTTGTTTTATTGTTTTTTTTTATTTGACAATTTCAATTTCTCTTGAAGTTTTCCTGGAAGTTCTATTAAAGCATGAACAGGAGAAATTCTCCTCTTAGATTGTGTGTGTATAAATATGTATATGTGTATATATATGTATTATTTTGTCTACTTCTATTGTGTTCCCTCCTGCATTGATGCTGCATTGCACAAGAAATAAACAAAATGCCATAAATAACACACACACATCACACCCCAGTATTTTCAAAGTTGTGGTGAAAAAGTTTTTATGTCAATGTGTCATTTTGTCCCTATCTGGGATAGGAGTGAAAATGAAATGGGAAGGAGTAATCTTCAGCCTTCCTAAAGAAGGCAGGAATGAACAGAGGCTTCCTTGGGCCTGGGCTGGGATTGCTTGTAGGATATCATCCTTCAGCCGGTATTTTGTCCATTCAGCTTGTCTAGAAAGTTTCTTTCTCCAAAATGTATTCTGTTAAGGTTTGTTTAATAATATAACTTAAGGAAAAGTATGTCAGTAATTCACATTCTTGATTTTGCAGCTAAATAAATTACAAGATCTTCATCCTTTGCCTAAGATAATTTTAGAATACCGCCAGGTGAGTTGATATTTTTCACAAGATGTAGCTGCATTGAAGCAAAATTTAGTAAGACAGATAACATATTCATAGTTAAATGAATAAGTTAGCTCTAGTGGAAGATCATTCAAATACTATTTTGAAGTCAGTATTCTTAAGTGTTTTAAATTTTAATGTTTATAGTTGTTTTGCACTATGCTAGATTATAGCTAGCAAACAACTTTGCAAAAATAACTGGAAAACTTTGCTGTTAACTTTGTGTAGTGATATAAAGCATACTTAGGGCAAAATATTTATTTTTTCAGTTCTGAAGAAATGCTTTGCATAAAGTGAAGGAGATAACTGTTTATGGGGAATTTTGGGGTGATGAGCCTCCTGAAAATCCAAAACGACCTGGATAATCTGCTCCCACACTTAATCTTTAGGCTTTCAGTGAATGAGCTTCCAAGAATTAAAAAAAATTTAAAGTTTAAAAGTGTCGGTTTGTGTTTGGTTCTGATTTTTTTTTTTAATTTGTTTGTGGTTTTTTGTGTGTGGTTTTCATGTGATTTATTGACCTTGGGATATAAGATGTAAAATAATAAATTCCAATAGTTCATTTAGTAGTATCTGCAAGGCCTGGCTTTAGGTTATAACCAAGCACTTACCTAATTTATGTGAATAGGTGAAGCTATTAGTGAATATAAATCCATTGTTTACTCATATAAAACTGTCTTCAAAAAAGAAAAGTCTACAAACAAGATGCATTTGGAAATTAGGATCTTTAATTTGAAAAATCCCTTATTTTTATAAATGAACATTTAAGATAAAATTTTTTGTATTTTAGGTTCATAAGATGAAATCAACTTATGTGGATGGACTACGAACGTGCATGAAAAAGGTAGAAATATATAAAGTAGCTTGTAAAATCCTAAAAAGATGTGAAATTATTGCAGTGTTTACAGTTTAAGGACTTTTAAACATGGAAAATTTAAAAGTATTTCTTTTTTATTTTCTTGTTTTGATTGCAGTGAATTTTTTTTACTGATACTGAAATAAAATTTAGCTGTGTCTTCATTTTTTTTTTGTTGTTTTTTACTTTACTTGATTAAAGGGATTTATTTCCTCTACTTGGAATCAAACGGGAACTGTGACTGGCAGACTTTCATCCAAACATCCTGTAAGTGAGATTATTGGAAGATTTGCATTTTAATTGAAATGAAAAATTAATATTACTTAATAAAATATGTAATTTTTTAACACAGGAAATGTTTTTTCAGGCAAGTCTAGCAGTTGCTGTACTGTATCTAAATGGACAGAAAAAGCTTATTTAAATGGGTATTTTACTCTAGGACATCTGTTCTTATGAATATTTTGTGTTATCTGTGGATCAGAATTAGCATTATTACCTGAAGTAGGGGAATACGACTGTGAGCCATGCGTGTACCCTCAGTGCTTCCTTGTCATGAATTCCTGGTGTTCATGAACCACTCTTTCTAAAGGATCAGTAAGCCCTGGAAGGTTGGTATTACAGAAAAAAAGCATGCTCTCTTCTTCTGGAGTTTGGCTTCAGGCCTCATAGCAGTAAAGGGCTCAGCTGGCAATGCTGGTGCTCTGAAAGTCTTGCTTATATGGCTGTGACACTTGGGCTCTTGTGCTTCCTCTCTTGTTTTTGCCTATAATGATCTCTATATACGTGCTTGTGCCTGAAATGTGTTTTATTTGATATTCTGGACTGCTAAGGGCTTGGGTTATCCTTTTTTTTCTTTTTTTCCACAAAATGGTCTTTTAAGGAGATACTTGAATGTATTCTAGGATACCTTTCCTCTTGGTGTTTATGACGCATGCTGTCCTTTGGCTGTACAGGCTGGTGAGGCCTTTGTGTTCCCCTCTGTCACAGCATGGCTGCATGGACCTGAGTGCAGGGCCTGGTGTGGGAGGAGATGGGGCTGCAGAGCAACATGGGCTCAAGGCATGGGTGAGAAAACAGCAGAAGAAAAGTAGTGACTGCCTGTCTGGGGAAAGTTTCTGTTTGGTTTAATCATGGCCTTTTCTAGCAGAGACATGGCCTCTGGCCCTGTGGATGATTGGGAACAGATGTAGAGATGGGACTTGGCTCATGAAGGCTAGAGGGAATCTGTGAGGCCCTTGTTCTTTTAACTTGTGCCCCAAAGTGTTGTAATTTCTTATCCATGCAGATTTGGGTGCTGTTTATCTCCGTGCAGGACCCAGCTTTATGCTTTGTGGGTATGAATGGCATTAGGAGCTTTCTGCAGTCTTGGGAGAAAGGCCATGGTCTTCCATGGCTCTGTGTGGTAGCAGAGATGTAAACCTTTAACAGTCATGACCACTTTGCATGGATGGGCTTGTGTGGTTCCTGGCAAGTCCTGCCTGGAGTGATGACTTCAGAATTCTGACAGAAACCCATCCTGGGAGGTCTCACCCTCACCATGCTGGTGACTTCCTTAGCTCTTCTTTCATCTGTCTTCACAGTTTGGGTTTCATTTATATCTTCCTACCCTCACGGTCCATATTGCCATACAATTTGTCATCAAACAATTTATAGGAAGTGCTTGTGCTTTTTTGTTGAATAAAAGTCAGTGTTTAGGATTCTGAATTAACAACAGAATAGGGAAGTGTTACTGCTGCTCCTGCTTCTCATGCACCCAGATGGGAGAAATTGATGGGAAAATGGAAAAGATGATCATGAAGGTCACAGTTTGCTGAATTCTCTGTTGTGATGCTCAGGCATTTTCAAGTCAGAGCTGAACAGACAGCTGTCTTGAGCAACCACATACAACACAAAATGATCTTTGGCCCATCATAGTAAAAAGGACATGGAATCTATTTTTCTTAGAAGTTGTTTTTCTTCAAAATAATGCTGCTAATGTTAGCATCCAGGGTTGCCTAAGGCTGGCTTTTCCTTCTAAGGAAAAACATTGGCATGGCTTTTTTTGTTTGAAATCTTTATGGAACTTATACCATCTGTTTCTGAATCACTCATTGATATAGAAGATATACTGCAGTGCCCTGTCACTTTGCTAAGTGTTAAAGGATTGGGAAGATTCTTGCTAGAAATCATAAATATTGGAGATATTTTTGCAGTTACTATGATATGTCAAATTTTAGCAGAATTTTTGCTGAGGTAGTTTATTTTTAACTGTTTTAAAATGCTTTAACAAGTGATTAAAGCAAAAGATAAGTGTGAATCAGATACTGTGAGAATTCAAATGGAAAAACATCCTGTATTCTACAGTGCTTCTGAGAGATGGGATTCCAAACAAAGGTTTCTTTATCTTTTTTTTTTTTGTTTTGTAAAGGTAATGAATCTATCTGTCCTCTTTCCTTTAAGGCATTTAATGGAGTCCAGGAGGGATTTACTTATATATTTGAGGGGAAATGACTAGACATTAGATATAGAGCAGAATTTCTTTTCCAGATAAACTCCACTGTCATCTTCTTTCAGACAGTTCCACACTGGATATATGGATGATGTATATTTTTGGCTTTATGTAGGTTTTTCTCAATAGATAAGTTTATTCATATAAATTTTTATGACTTTTGTGTTGTAGCAACTTAGAGCAACTTAGAAACTGGAGGGTTTCTTAGCAGCACTTTACTTCAGTGGCTCTCTATGTGTTTATCCACTTTAGTTTAACTGTGCACTTCATTTCTTCTCATTTGGTTTCTTCTACAATGTGTGCTGTATAAATCATGTGTTTTTCACAAATAACAGTGTTAATGTATTATTGTTAAACAGGGACACATTTGGTCTTGCAGTCTCCAGTTATTGCATTGTAGGTGTCTATTTCCTACCCTTGGAGAATCTGAGTATCGGAAACATAAAAGTAAATATAAACCCTACAAATTATTTTATAATGCATCCATAGGGTAGTTATTTTTTTTTCTATATGATGGATTGCTTATGACCATTAGGGGAATTTAATTAGGTTTATTATTTGAATATGTTATTTTCCAATAGTTTTAATATAAATATATTAGTCTTGTCTACATTAGGATCCTCTTTTATTATATTGCTTGTGGATAACTTTGCTGTTAGATGTGTTTATGACCTTCATAAATTCTTGTTTATGTTCTCCAAACCCACCTGGAAACATCTCTTTTCAGCCTCTCATGTTTTAAAGCAGAAATAAGTCAAGATATAAGTGGAAAAGCATCATTTAGATCAAGCCCCTTTCAGAATGAAAAGAGAGAAATCCTAACTTGAGATGTAAAGATTGCATAAAATTAGATGTTATAATTTGGTTTAAGATGTAAATTTCAGTGCTAGAATCAGATATTCTGTATTAAGTTTTCTTTCCTCCAGGCTTCTGCAGCAGAGAGAACTGAAATGCTGCTAATGAGTTTATGTTTCTCTACTTCAGAAGATGTTTGTATCATTAAACTAAAAAGCATAAAGTGGTGGGCTTCAGGGAGCATTTCCTTCCTTTTAGTAACAAAAAGTTATGCTGAAGATAAATAAAAATTTTCACCTTCTTGGAGCAAGTGGGAAAAAAAAGCATTCCTATTTTTCCTCAGAAAAAATGCTTTTACAGCTTTTCAAAAAAGGCAAAAAAATAAAATCATTTAACCTATCAGTCAAAGAAACATGTTAGCCTATGGTTTGGAAATCAGGAATGTAATTTGAAAGGGAAACTAATTAGGGCATATTGAATGTTAATCCTTCCTTAAGGAAGGATCATAAAGAACCTGAAATATGGAATGTATCTCAGCCTCTTCCATAGATATAAGATTTTCTGGTGGTGAATGCACAATAGAGAATTGCATGCTTGTTTATTACAAACTGCG
Organism: Erpornis zantholeuca; assembly: GCA_013400515.1. Taxonomy (NCBI): domain Eukaryota; kingdom Metazoa; phylum Chordata; class Aves; order Passeriformes; family Timaliidae; genus Erpornis; species Erpornis zantholeuca. The sequence continues at coordinate 163,569 of VZTN01028801.1, forward strand.
TGTTGCAGTAGTGTTTGGAATACGAATAATGAATTTACGTATCTAGTTTTCATTCTAAGGGGAGAGACAATCCCTTGAAGTAGAGGCCCCTCTGAGCAACTGCCATCCAAAATGAGTCTGTTCTCTCAATTAAGTTAGCAAATCAGTATTTCTGATAATCCATACTGTATCTGTGTTCTTTCCCCTCTGGGCTGTCTTCTTTTGGAGTAAATAGACTAATTTTCTCTGAGATAAAATGGAAATGTGGGTTTGGCATAGTTTTGGGATCATTTCTGGACAGTGTGGATGAGATGCTGCCTGTTTGTCTCCCTTTTGTAGCAGTATCCCATTAGGTTTTATATCTTGGCATCCCCACATGTGCACTCCTAGCAGGGTGGTCTGACAGATCTGTGCTACCAAAGCTGTTGTGACAGCTCCAAGTTTCAGGCATTTTGTCCAAAGCCTCATTAGGGCTACAGGCTGATGTGTGATACTACAAATATTCTTTCTGAAAGTTTGAAGACTGTAGTCACAATTAGATTCCAGCAGAAACAGGATGTTCTGCAAGGTGCTCCAACTGTGATGAGATTCTGCAGTGTCTTGTTTTAGCCCTGCTCTTTTCTTTCACAACATTTAGAAGGTTTGGGAGCAGCTAATGCAATGTGAGGAAACAGACACCAAGTCTGGGAGCAGGGATATGACTGCGTTTTGCTTTTTTTTTTTAACCCCCTCCCCAGAAATGAACCAAGATCTTGGCTGATTTTGAAACTGCACTGCTAGGAATAAGATTTTTGTAAACTTATTTTTATACACTGTCCAACTGAGAAGAATATTTACTTAAAATGGACAAATGGTATGGGCTTTACATTTTCATTGATCTTGGAGTGTGTTTTCTATTTTCTTAAGTATGTTTATTGGAAAGCACTGGGAATAGAGATGTGTCAGACACCTTACAGGTTCATATAAAACATCTTGTCCAAATCTTCTATAATGTCATCTGGGCCAACAAAATCATTTTTAGGTAAGTATTCCCTAATGTGGGCTTTCATTAAAACAATAAGGGTAGGGATTACCCTTAAAACATGGGTAGGTTATTTTAACAGCTATGAGAATGTGTCTGTGCTTTCTTGGGCCTTTGAATTAAAGCAATTTAATGTTGTATTTTCTAGTCAGTACAAACCCCTGTCACTCAGATGAGCTGGCTCATGACATGACTCTGGCTTTCTCTGAGTGCACATGCTGATTGTTGTGGTTGGTTGGTGTTCTCTAAGCATCTTTTGCATTCAGAACATAATTTTGTGCCATATTTCTTTTCAGTATGTTTATTCCAATACTCTTGAGTCATATGGTGATTATGACTGAACTAATAGCACTAAAATAGTATCTCATTTTATGAGTAGAGTTATGATGTTGTTACAATCTCTTTTGTTGTTGCTTAGTCTTTTTTAAAGTAATCTTAGTGAAGGCTGCAAGAAACTGTATTTACAGTGTTGGAGACAGAAGTTCTCTATTTCCTCTTCCTCACTCATCACAGTTGATGTTTTATGACAGGAAAATTGTACTTAAAAATGAGTGAATGGGCATGTTTACAAGGCCTTAGTCCAATTACATTTTCAGGATGAAATTGTACACTACTTTAACATTGCAATAGAAATTTCTTAGGTATTAGTGTGACAACTGTAGTATGGAAAGTCACTGTTGGTGACATAGCAGTCATATCCGATGCTCCAGAACATCATTGTGTTGATTTATTACCCAAATGCAGAAACAAGGTTTCTTCATTATAGGCCTTTGTTCTCTCAGCATCTGGACTACAGTGTCCTTTTCTGTAATTGTCCCAGTTTGAGACAGAACCTAGGGGAGAAATATCCCCCGACAGAAAAGCAGGATTTCAATCACCCCTCCCCCCACCAGGTTCGGGAAGAAGAAATATTTCCTTG
>VZTN01028801.1:166416-189473 GCA_013400515.1 Erpornis zantholeuca
GCAGGAGAAGCTTTCAGGCTTCCCTGGACTCCGACAATTTTTTCTTCTATATACTAAATATAAACACAGAAATAAATGGAGCAATTAAAATTGACCGCTCAAAAATGAAGGATTCTATACAACTTGGAAAAATATCAGCCAAAGTATTTTTAGTACATTATGAAGTATTGACTATGGAGGCTGAAATCCTCCTTCACTGTACTTTAGTTTCTAGCAAAAGAATTCTCAGAGAAGCTTAGATATATAGAAATGGAAGAAAAAAGTTCCTCTAAAGTTTTCCTATGCTAGAGAGATCACAGCACTGCATACTTCTACTTGCTTCTTTGAGCAAGTAGAAGATATATTATAAGCAAGTTATAAGATGATATATTTCAATCCAGTATGTATAAATTAAATTGTCAGTGTTTGAGCATTTGTTGCTATGAGCAGGTGTTGTTAAGGTTGTTGATTATATGCTGATTTATTTTATCCTTTAAATGGCCTTTGCCAGCAATTTTTTGGGAATGTTACAGGTAGAAGCCAAAGCTATGATCATGTTCTAGAAATTCATCTTGGAATACAACTAGTGCTACTGCCAGGTTACTTTTCTCTATAATGTGAATGTGATCAGAGCACAGAGCTAAAAAGAATCAAAATTAGCATCATCCTTGCTAAAAAACTTGTTTTGATTAATGTAGCTTTCACTACCTTACAAATTTAAAGATGGTTTTAAATGAAGTAATTTTAGTAATATCTATTACTTGAAGTATTCTGTTATGTAAATTAATCCATGCACTTTGTTGTGTTTCTTAGAATTTTATTAAGTCTGATTCCTTCTAATTTGAGAATAGTTTAAGAGCAATATGAGCATGATGTTTAGGTTACAAGAAACAATTAGTGCCATTCACTCAGAGTCTATCACAATCTTTGTTCTGCTGCTGTTTATCCATTCACATTTCAACCCCTGGCTGAGCACTTTTCTTGTGCCTGAGGTTGGCATATGCAGCATCCCCCGATGTCTCCACTGGTCACAGTCACTGTACCTCTGTAAGCTCTGATGAGTTTCATGGAGCCCATGCCCTACTGTGGTAATTTTTATTCTCCTCATCCTTAAGACAGTAGCTCAAATTAAATATTCAGCCATATGCACAAATGTATATGTGATTCTTATATTAAATATTTGTGTGTCTATTTGTTATTAAGTTTTCTGTTGGAACATTTTGAGAAATTCTGCCTGAAGATTTTTTTGTCTTTCATATGAAGTTAGAGGGAGTTTTAGGTTTACACTTTAGGAACTACTCAGAGCTTGGAGACTTATATTCTGACAGGACGATTAAAATAAAAATCTCAGACACACATATTATGTCTTGTCTTACAAGCTCTCAAGAGGAAGAAGTATTACTATATTTCTCTAACATCTGAATTCCTTTTTGCAAGGACAAAATACAGTCTTAACTCTGATCTTAACACAGATTTCATTATGTTTTAACGTAGCAAAAGCATTTAAATAGTTTATTTTGCTATGTAATGTTCTACTGTACAATCTTCCAATTTGTATCTCAGAAAAAATTAAAATATCTGAGAGGTCTGACAAGACAAAAAATGAAGGGAACAGAAATGAAGAAAGACTTTTAAAAATTGTTTCTAGAAGAAGATCAAAAGTTAGGTAGATTAAATGAGACTTCTTATCTTGGATGGTCCAGTTTTCACATAGTAATGTTTTTCCAAAGCTTTGTCATTGGCATTCCAAGGAAAAACAGGAAAATTATCTCAGTAGCTCTACATTCCTATTATATTCATCTTTCTCTGCTGACAATTTTTATTTCTGTGTCAATAAGTGAAAAAATTGCCAATTCTTTATTTTGTCAGCAATCTTTCATAAAGCCTCAGGAAACTTCATGCAGAGTTTTGGAGATCTCTCAAGCTGGGAACAAGAGTGGGAAAAAATTAGTGGTTTGTATAAGGGTTGCTGAAGGGTGACAGAATAGAACACAGATTATCTTGCTGACTACCATGTGGCCTTCTTGTCCTTAGTTCTCCTGTTCATGGTCATCTGCTGGCTCTGACTCTAGGGAACTTGCAGTTAAGGACCACTTCTGTAAAGCTGGGGACTGTCCTTTCCTCACTGTGATCAAAAGAGACATTACTTACTTAGGTTTCTCTTAAGTCCTTCAACCAGCTTCCTGTTCACAGCCTTTTAAGAGGAATTCCCTGCTAACATATGCTCAGTAAATTCCTCAGTATGTGGAACAATCTTGTTTGAGGTGCTGAATTTTATCCTTTTTGTAAAACAACTGTTAGATCTTTTCTTTAACAGCAAAGTCCTACAGCCCAAAAATCTTGTAATTTTTTGTGTGGTTACAGCTTTGGTATTTGACCTTTGGACAACATTCCCTGTAAACACTTTTTAAGTAAACACTGTTTACTTAAAAAGCTATAATATTCAGCTAATCTACAACTATACAATATTTACTAGCTCCAGCTGCCACTCAAAAGGTGGTTTTCTCTATGCTGTAGCATTGGTTTTTTTCACCAAAACCAAGTCATATCTCCTTGGAGTTCATCCCAGAGTTTGAGCTCCCCATGTTAATGAATATTAGTGTAACAGAGCAAGTATTCTGTGTATAATTTTCTTTCAGGAAAATGAAATTAAATAAGTAATAAAATGTAGTCAATTTATATATGGGACACAAAAGCAGTCTTTTTCTCTTGAAAGATGTGTCTGTACAAACTCCCTTGCTTACTGTGCAAGGGTGAGTAATCTGTCAGTATGTTTCCAAGAATCTGGGCTGAAGCCATGATTTGACAAAATAATTTTTCACAGAACACAGAGGTTTTACTCAAATCAGTGAGTAAAATAATTTTTTTTTCATTTTAAAAATCACTAATCAAAACCTTTTTCCTGTGTTGCCATATCTTTATTACCTGAGATCATTGCTAGGACTAAATTTCAGGGAATATGTCAGAAAGAGAATTGGTTGTAGGAAATCAAACACACTATTCTTAGAGCCTGCTCTCTGAAGTAAGAAGTCACTGATTTTTGTTGCCCTTTTTTCTTTCCCTTGTATTCACATCTTTCAGAGCTGATTCTAAATTTCCCAGTTGTCTGATGTCTAAAGCCTTCAAAATTCTTTGCTGCTGGGTAAGGCAAGAGTGCCTTACCTTTGACTGTTCTCTGCTGAAAAGTGGAAACTAGTACCAAAAATGGGGGAATCATTCTCCAGAAGTATGATTCTGTGGTTTTTGACAAGGAAAATAAATGTCCTTAATTTTCCACAAGCCACTAGGTGGCAATTGCAGACAAGTCAAGATTTACTAAGGAATGCATGTACACATCCATACCAGGCTGGCATTGCTATGGTGATCTTGTTCATTTTCCTGTTTTCTCTGTTTATTGAGATGCATGCCATATTTTGAAAATTACATCTTCAGACTGTCTTGAAATTGTGTTTCATATAGAAGTCACAGAAAATAACTCTTTATTCCATTACAAGTATAAATTAGTGCTGCTATGGGCAATAATTAAATGCGGCAATTTTCCAAAAGTTTTTTGTAATTATTCTTGCTGTGTAATTTCTCATGAGTGAGTTGCCTCCAACTTTGGAGGTGCCAGAGAAATTGAGTGAATTTGATGCCGTGGGTGCCCTCAGGATTCAGTCTTCTCATTCTGCATTGCAAAAATGCTCTTCTGGGCCTGGTGCAGTTTTCCCTGCTAGTTCTCCGATAGCTTTGGCCTTTAACAATGGAGTGAGCAGAGTGTTGGTGGTGAAGGAAGTGCTCACTGAACCTGTGCTTACATTTCTTCTCAAACTGATCAAATGAGGTGTAAGAGCGCAATTTATCACTAGGTGTGGTCCCATGTAGAGAAAGAAAAAACTGAAAAAGAAGGAAAAGGAGTGAGAAAATTTTGAAGAAGTGAATAAATTAGAGGGAAAAGTAAAGAATAACAGGAATTTAAAAAAAGTAGCAATTAGAAATTTAGACTATAAAGCTCAAAGGGGTTGTCATCTACCTATCTATTAGCATTGTAATGAAGTCTGGTCTTACAGACCAAAGTCTTACTTCTGCTTCAGAAGTATTACAATGATAGTCATCAAACAGATACCATGGATTTAAAAGCTTATTTTGTGTTTCATTGTGTAGAGCCGAGTTTCTGTTCAAAGAGAATAGTTGTGGCCTAATTATTCTAATAAACTTTCTGGAGAAGAAGTTGCTAAGAGAAACTGCAGAAACTGTTGACTTATAATGCTTCAGTTTTTGCTGGAATGCTACATTTCATGAGAGAAAGTAAAATTTGCTGCTCTGAACTTCTTAAAATGGAAAAGAAAATTGGTGTACTTCTCAAGTATGAGGAAATAATTGTTTTCCTGAAGCAACATACATTAGAGTAATTAAATCTAATAAGATCACAGTCCCAGTAAATTTTATTGCTGACAAGAAATGCAAGTAGTTTTTGCTATTTGTTGGCACTGGTATCCACTGTAAAAGAATAATTAATTCCTTTATTTTGTCCTAGTGTTTGGCACTGTGCCTTGCTAACAGCAGGTGGATTGGTCACCACATCAAAGGATATGTACATGATAATTTTAACTGGTGTAACTCCTTCCTTATATCTGTTTGGTCTAACTCTTGGCTATTTTTTAACTTCCCTCATGACACATCCATCCTGTATATATTTATGAATGGATACTCTTGTCTTAGTAATAAGTTTTGTCTCCATTCATGATTTTAAGTAAGGCCTTAGAACAGTGGAGGAATTAGAATCAAATGCCCACAGAATAGTCAGCAGACACCTCTGTGCATTCCCATTTATTTCAGTAACTATATGTTACATTGCTTTGTTCCCCTCCCGGCAGTTTGTAAGTCTTCATATAGACACATTCCATACAGGTTTAGAAATACAGATCTGGGTAGTTATAGATTAATGAGCCATTTTCTAGGAAAAAAAATGCATATACAGACATGGATGTCCTTTTATTCAGACATGGATGCCTATTCTGAGAGTCACTGGGGTTGACTGAGGTTGCTTGTTCAAAATAGCAATTTATGCTGCTGAAAATGTAAATGAGGAGGAAGAGAGACATATGGGTTAGGTGAATCCATATAAAAACTGAAAGGGGAATTATAATATAGGAACTATGATCAACAGCCCTGCCTGATGTAGAGTAAGAAGTAATTAAAATGCACCATCAGTCTCTGTGATCTACACTGACCTCACAGGCAATTTATCCAGTATATGTCTGTATATTGTAGTCCTTGGGAAGAATTGAAACAACATACTGGTTTTAATCTAGGAAGGAATAAAAAATCAATGGCAAATGAAGATGTAGAATTTTGGATACCAAAAATAGAAAGCTCGACAGAGCCTAACTGCCTGAGAAGAAGCCCATAAAACTGGGAAACTGTCTTGTTTGATTTTGATTAGGTATAGTTTCATTGATAATTCTACTCTCCTTGGATGCAGTGACTTTCCTATGGCTTAGAGCATTGTTTTTTCAAGGCTTGAAGCTGTGTTTGTGAGGCTTTAAGAGAGACATCCAGAGTCCATCAGTTCTGAGTCTCTTTGCCAGGAGTGCTGGAGATTGTCTAGGGAAGATTTGAATATCTCCAGGGATGATGGTTTTGGAACTTCTCTGGGCTGCCTGTTTCAGTGTTTGACCACTGTCACAGTAGAAAAGTTCTTCTTACATTAATAAAATTTCCTGTAATGGTTGCTGATTGTCACCTCTTGTTCTGTCATTGGGCATCAGTGGGAAGAACCTGGCTCTGTGTTCTTTACATGTTTCCATCAGGCATTCTGAGTAGAGGACAGGGACTGTGCTTCTTGGCCTGCTGGTCATGTTCTTCCTGATGCAGCCCAGGATGTTGTTGGCCTTCCTGGGTACAAAGGCTTGTTACTGGTTCATGCTCAATTTGTTCTGCACCCCGATGCACAGGTCATTCTCTGCAAAGCTGCCTTCAAGGCTGTGAACTCTGTGGGACCCTGATAACCCATTTCTCCAGATATCTGGTCCCTCTGAATCACTTACCTGACAAGTCAAGCACTCCTCAGGATTGCCTGCCATCTTGCTGAGGTTACATCAGCCTATTACCCAGGTCATAGATGGAAGTGTTGGCCCTAATTTGCTCCGGGCTGTTCCAGTAGCAACTGGAGCTGGTCTCCAGCTGATCTCCAGCTGGTCTTTGTGCCACTCTCCAAAGCCCTTTGGACCTGCAGTTCAGCTGGGTTTCAGTCCACCTCGCTGTCCACTTATCTGACTTGTACTTCATCAGCTTCTCTGAGGCTTTTACGAGTGAGTGTTTTGAAAGCCTTGCTGGAGTCAAAGTAAACAACATCTGTTGCTCTTCCTGCGTCCACAGAGCTGGTTACTGCATTGCACAAGGCTGTCATTGTTTAAACATGATTTCCCCATCCTAAATCCACGCTGACTACCCCAGATTGTCTCCTTGACTTTAATATGTTTGCAGATGTTTTCTAGGATTATTTGTGCCGTCATCTTCCTGGGAACTGAGAAGAAGCTCATTGTAGTTTTCTGCATCTTCCTTCTTGGCCTCATGGAAGATATGAGTGACAGCTGCTTTCTTCAGAAGTCTCCCCTGATCATCCCAGCCTTTCAGACATATTGAAACTGGGACCTTGGCTTCATCTATCCTTCCATCAGTTGGAACCTCTTGAAGTTTATTTTGGATTATGGTGTTATTTTTATATGTTTTATAATTTAAAAAAAAAAAATAATAGGATTTTCTTGTTAATCATCTACTAGAATAGCTTAACCGTTTTTTCCCCTCACTCAGAAGCAATGAAGAGAAGTATTATAATAGTTAACATCCACAACCAGCTTTTCCATCACACTGTTTCAAGTATTCCTTCTTGTCTGTTGGAATATGGTTTTTCAGAGAGGGCAATTTTGTTTCTCTGTAACTTCTAACAAGATGTGGATACTCCTTTCTAACAATAAGAGAGCAGTCACATCTCTGATTGGATCTGTGAAGGATTTGCAGAAATACTTAAAACAGATGCATAAAAGCAAAAATACACCCATATTATGTAGTCCCAGGTGGTGATAATCATTTGCCTAAGCCACATTAATCTTCCACTTCTGATACAGTAAAACAGTCACCTGACTCAAGTAGAGGAAAGCTTGCTGTTTGGAAGACTCTTGTGAGATTGTCTTCTTATTTCTCGATTCCTTTAAATATATAGAGTAAATTCATCTCAGATTTGATGATCTAAATATTAGAATACATCACCTCCAAGGGAACCTTAGGACAACTTGTCAATATGGGTCTTATACCGATAGGTTGAAGTGCCCACTGAAGATTCCTGTCTTTGCTGGCTATAGAAGGATTCTACACAGCTAATTTAGGCCAACGACTTGCCTAAAATTAATTAATCTAAAATCAGATGAGAAGGATGTGTCAAGGTATTCCAGTAGTTAAAAGATGAGCATTACAACTCTCATGTTTCTTGAGTTACCTCTTTACTGAAGATCTATTCAAATTATGAGTTGTTAACTAATTTACGAATGGAAAGACATTTTGCACTTGTAATTACTTACTAGTCTTTTCCAGAATTATTAGTAACACTTTTAAAATTGCATTGAAAGCAGACTGTACATATGCTCTCAATAAAAACAGGATAGCAATATAGTGATTTATTTTTACATTGTAGATAGATCCTGAAATACTTTTTTTAAAAAGAAACAAGCTTTGTTCAGGATTTTGAAACTAATGAGACAAGGAAAATAGCAGTTAGAGTAACAATAAACAATTCTAACCTGTGCTGGCAATTATGTGACTAAGTATATGTCACTATATCAGTGCAGAGCCGAATGAAAAGTCCTTCTACATCCTCTGTTGGAATAGTTCTATAAGTCAGAATTAAATTTTTTTTTAATGTGTGTAAAATTAGGCTCTCACTTTTATTCATGTCCAGGTACATAATAAAGGACTAAATTTTCTGAATTTCTGAGGATCTACTAGATTCCATGGCCACTTAAACTGCCTATTGCTCATACACTGAATAATACCCTGGCACTGATTCTCCCTTGTTATTGGTAGAAATCAATAGTTGCCAATAGGAATGTTAGTTTTGTGTACAGGTTAAATAACCATTTGCTTCAAAATATGATTTTAAAATATGCATTACAGTAAACATTGCCACAATGGTATTCTTAAATGTTTCCAGAAGCTAAAGAATAAAATATTCCAGTTGGCAATTGTTTCTTCTGGGTGTTGGTAGACTGAGAGCAGTGTTCCTAGTTTTTACCCATGCTGTGAAAATATTCTCTATGCTTTGTGGTAGTTTCCTGTCTCTCTCTGTGTATGGTGCTGTGGCAGGTATTCAACTTTAATACAATTAATTGTACATCTTTAAGGGTGGTACTAAGACTAGGAATGATACTGTTGTGCTTTGGGGGTTTTGTTCTTTTGCTTCTGCTTTAAATTTCAATAGCTTTTACTGTCTGATTACATCCCTCTTAAGTTTAAAATAACAACTTTTGAGTTGAAAATTGCATAGAAAATGATCATTCTGATTTGGAAATTATATAGCACTATTCCCACTCTCTGAATCCCCAGTATTACATAATATTAGTATGATCATCTAATTCCTGAACCACTTGCAAATTAATTACATGGAATGACAAAATCAGAGCTTGATACACATTTTCTTGTCATATGTTACTTTTCTAGATAAAGAGGCATAATGACACAAAATAACAGAAAGGAGATGTTATGTGCATCTTTGATGCTTTACTGGAGGTATATGAACCCAAATCTTGAAAAGAAATCTGTTGATCCTAGGTCCTGCATGTTGGTTGATAAAATTAGCTCTAGTTTTTAACCTGGACTGATGTACTGTAGAAAATAAAGAGTTCCATATTTATTTTATCATGCATTTAAAAAATGTAGGAATAGATACTAGGAAAAAATCCTAGAGGCTGAAGAATACTCGATTCCTTTAGCCTTAAGGCAAGATTCACAGGTATTCTTTTCTCAGAAGTAATGCACTGTGTCTAAAAGACACAGGTTAAAATAAGAAGAAAATAGTCTTTGTTGGGTTAGTAATTATCTTCTATGGTGCATCCAGAGATTAGGCATTGGAAAGGCTGCCGGTGAGAAATTGTTCTTAGAAACTTCCAATTTTCAAGGAAGAGCAAATACTCAAAAGTGTCTGCAGATGCAGAATGTGAAGATTCCTTTGAAAGGCAAAGTGGTTAATCTTGCTTATTATATGGGGAAGAACTTGTTGTCACTAGTATCACTAATGCTGGTAATAAACTGTTCATAAACATATTTTCATAAACTTGCACTTACTCAGCATTTTTATTCTTCCTATTTGTAGAACATTCAAGGTATCTCTAAACATCCAGTTACAATTACAAAGAAACAGTACATAAAAGGTAAACTGTGTTTTTGTTAAGATGAAAAGGCAGTTTTATCTAATTATTTTACTGAGTGGTATTATATTTTGAAGCAGACTGATAGCTCCAGCATTAAGTAACAGATGATTGATGCTTTGTTATACATTAGCATTTAAACCAATTTCTTTTTCTGGTTGTCCCTGAAAAAAAAATTTGTATTTCAGAACTGATCTAAATAGTTACAAGCTTTTAGGGTTTTTTTTTTTATCCCTCACTTTTTCCAGGTGAAATTATACATCTTAAATACCTTAAATATCCTTGGGATGATTTTTGTGCATTCAACTTGTAAGGCTCTGCCTGAGTCAATGTTTAAGCTCGGTCATTTTAATCATACTCACAACTAAGCACAAGTAGTTAGATGTGTTGTTTTTGATAACAGAAGTGGATTTAAAGCAGATGGTTCTGAGAGAATCAAAGTAAAGTCTAGAAAAGCATGAGCCAAATGATAAAGAGAGAAACCCACAGTAGCAGACTCAAATATAAGAGAGAGATTTTGGAACATACATTCTCCTGGAATGCCTGCAGCCACAGCTGGGCAGTGCTGCTCATTGTGGCACTTGGTTCTCTGCTAATGGCAAGCTTTGCCTTTTCACATCTATTCACTCCCTGTGTTGGAAACAATACAGGTCATTAAACAGGAGGCTATGGAAGATAATGTAAAATTTTGACAGTATTTTTGTTTTATCTACATGATTCATTTTTATAAGTATTTTTTAAAAGTTGCTGTAAAAAACTGTGTCAGCAGGGGCAGCATAAAGCTGAGGTGCTGGGCACAACTGTAACACATGAAACTTTCTGGAGATTTTGTTGATGACCTTATGTGCTTCTCAAAAAAGAATTTCTAAGTTTTTCCTGTATCGACACATTTTTTTCTATTTTCTTCACTTTTATGCTGACCAGCTTCTGTTTCATTTCAAACCACCATCCCTCCCTACACTATGTCATGTGATATTCCCTGGATGCACTTGGTTTCTAGTAGCTTATGTTAGTGTTTCATTATATTATTGGGGGTTTCTGTCATTATAATTTGGATGCCTATGACAGCTGTATGTTCTCAATGTTGTATTCTCCTACCACTTGTAACTCAGAATTTGGTTATAAATATATTGCTGCAGCATGTTCAAAGATACCAAAATACATATTTTTTACATATTTTTATAGACCCTTCTTTATGAATGCATCCTTTATTAAGTGATCTGTGAATAATGTTATTGTATATATTTGATAGCTTGTGTTCAGGCAAGGGTTTGGATTTGAGAAAGGAAGTAAGCAGTACCACAAGGATGGTGGAGGTTAAGTTGTACATGACTGATATAGTGAAATAATTGTTATGCTGGCAGCTGATGCTCTGCTAAATTGCATATATTGCCATTTCTGTGGTGTTAGATGTGTGTTTGGTATAAAAACTCCTATGGTTTGCAACACAGTATTTTTGAACTAGTGTTGGGATTTAAATGTCTATCACCTCTCTAGGAAAAGAAGAGGACATAGTAACTATTTCTCCAAGAACATTGTTTGTTTCAAAAAACGGATGTACATTTTTAGCGGCAGGTAAGAGAATGTATATTATTATTCTCATGCATATTAATATTCACAGTTCTGTCATGTCTTCTTCCCCTCTCCTTTGGATGACATATTTTACAAGGCTGTCAAATCCCAGAGTATGAATTGATATTGTTATATGATGTTATTGTTATAACATATAACAATATATTTTTATATGTTATTATGATTTTGAAGTGGCTTATGTTTAAGCCTTGTCAGTAGAAATAGAGTGAATAAGATTGACACATGAAGAAAATGAAGGAATGAGATACTTTGTGATCCATAGCTGGAATATAACATCTTCAGGATGAGCTTCTTACAGGTGTCTGTCTTTTTTGACCATGAAGAAGTGATTGAATACCATAGGCTTACATTTTAGTTTGTGATAGTTTGGTTAAAATGCAGGTATGTTTTTATTTTAAAGCAGTAGATGCATTTTAATGCTGTTTTCTAGACTTTTCCCATATTGAGTTAAGGATCCTTGCTGACTTATCATCTGAACCAGAACTTCTCAAACTGTTCCAAGAACCTGAAATCACTGATATCTTTTCTACACTGGCTTCTCAGTGGTAAGATTAAATGTTGCATATTTTAATAGTAATTAGACAAAATAGTAAGAATAACCTAAGCTACTGTACTGCTGCATAATGATAACAAAAGACAGTATTTTGTTACTGCATCTATTGTTAATACTATTTTAACACCATGAATTCCTTTCTGTCTTTCTGAGCCTTTTCTTCTCTACTGTGGTTAATTACCACATATCAAAACCTTGCAATCCGACTGGCTAGTATAAGCCTTGTGACTAAAGCTATGTGCAATGATGTATTGTTAGCAGTGGTTGCTGATAACTTTTTCTTTGTATTATTTTTTTATCAATTCTTTTTAAAAAATTGAGCAGCAGTTAGATAAGTTATCCATCTGAAAAACTACAGAACAGCTTTTCTCAGTAAAAGTACAAGCATTTTTGAAATTTACTTATCTCTCTGAGTGTTGGAATCAAATCACATATATTTAAGAAATGGAGACTAGAGCTTATGGGATTCCTTTTGAACTAATAGGATTTCGTACTTCCATATTCTGATGGATGACTTGGAAAAAGTGATACCCCAATAAGTTTTAAAAAGATAGATTTTTAAATCTCCATGTCTATATAATTATTTACAGATCTCTTCAGTATGCAGATTAAAATATTAACTATCAAAAAAAGATGGAATATTAGTTACTTAGCGAATTGAAGGTATTTTATATTGTTGTTTGTATCATGGTGATGCCTAAAAATCTCCCTTGAGACGGGGACTCCCTTGTACTCAAAAATGCCCGAGCATTTAGTGAGTGACAGGATGGATGTCAAGAGGCTTCCAGTTTCAACTGATAGGTCAGACAAAGATTGAATAAAACACTGTAGCATAAAGCTGTTTGAACAGACTGAAGTTCATGTAAATATGCAATTTTCTTATTTTCTCTTTGTCTCTCCCTCTCTTTTATCTTTTAATCTCCATTTTAAGTTGGAAGATTGTTAGCTGAAAATGAAAGCAAAAATACATATGATTCACTGAGTTCAATTCTCATCCTACAGTTTCTAAATATTTGCAGGCATAGTCTTCCCAAACGTGGTATTTCCTACACACTTCCGTAGTTCGCAGAATCTTAGAATCCCTGAATGGTTTGAGTTGGAAGGGACTTTAAAGACCATCTAGTTCCAGTCTGCCTGCCATGGGCAGGGACACCTTCTTCTAAACCAGGTTGCTCAAAGCCCCATGCAACCTGGACGTGAACACATCCAGGGATGGGGCATATTTGTTAATATGCTCTGAAGTTATACAAAGAAACAAAATGGAGCTCACTTTATAATTATCCTCCTACCAACACCTGAACCAGTGCTTGAGGCGTGTGCATTCTGGCAGAACAAAACTCAAGACCACAAACATTCCATTGAATATATCTGTGGAAAGATCATCTTTCTTTTAGAGTTTCTTAGAAGCTTCTCTTATACTGTAATAAATTCTTACCTCTAACCTGGTATTGCTAGAACCTCATGATGGAGTTAAATCCTTATTTTAGTTTGATGGTTTATTGGAAATGTATGCATGAAGATGAGTCAAATTTTATCTCAGCTCTGGGCACGGCTCCAGAAATACCATTCTATTCAGCAATCTCACGGCTCTTGGCAGCTGTCAACCTCTTGCAGTTGCTACATGGTAACTTTAAATTTAACGAAATATTACAGGCAAATATTTTTATCAGACAGAATTGTCGTGGTGTGTCTACAAAATCATTACATAATGATTCTGCTGACTCTTAAGCTTCAGGAAAGCTAATGCTTGGAAGAAACTTTCTATTGGATCTATTAGATGGCTTATTAATCACAGAAACATGAAGGGCATGCTTAATCTCATCTAACCTTGGTCATCTGTCACATACTTGGAGAGATTCATTTGGCTGATTGCTGATATGCCCTGTGTAATAAAATCAATCGCACATCAAAAGTGTTGACTTCTCACCATTGAGAACAAAGTAGGTCTGGGGTGGCCAGCTCAAATGTAGATATGTATACTTGTTCTGACAAATTGAGTTCCTCCTGTTGGGTCAGTTCCTACTGAACTCATCTTGGATTTTTGAATGTTGTCCTTAATTTCTTTGGCACCAAAGAGAAGATATAAAATTACAGGCTTCACAAATGTTTTCTCATTCCAGATACTTATTCATCTCTCATAGTTCACTATTGATAAATAAAATCTTTAGGGCCAACAATTAGTCAATTGACTTTATTGTGGTTGATTCTACTCCTTGGTATTAGAATGAGTTATGAGAAGAGCAAAATAAACAAGAAACCTTTTATCTCTTCTTGGTCATCTGTTTTTTTCTGGGTCTTAATCCTTTAAAATCTGAGCAACTGATACACCAACGGACATAGCAAATGCTTTGTTCTGTGTGAAGGAATTGCATGTTGTTACTATTTGTAAATATTTTCTGACATATTTTGTACAATTGGAAAACCTTGACCAAAGAAAGGTTTTTTCTCTAAGAGATCTGTAAAGAATGGATTCATTTCTGAAACTCCCTCTCCAAAGACAAAAAATTAAGTTAGTGTCTAGTAGCATTTCAGCTTCTTAATGCATGTCAGGTGGTATCTTTTAGCAGGTTTTCTGTATCTCAAAATCCTTAGACTGAGGAATATTAAATTATCAATATAAAATAATACATTATTGGATAGAAATCTGAGCCACATTCCAGAGTCCAGCCAAGTTTTATATCAGTTTATTCACTTATTTGTTCTAAACTTCATGGCTTCTCCACTGAAATGTAACTCCATTCCTTAGCTGCCCTTCAGACTAAAGCCTTCTGTCTGAAATTCAACCTTTTAAAGAACTTTCACAGGCTTTTTATAGAATTTGGCAGGAAATACACATGGGTGGGCAGTTTCTGCAAAGAGGTGAACTCCATGAGTTTCTTATTAAATTAAGATCTCTTATGTATAAAAGCTTTCCTTTCATAATTTGGTTAGGTATTCTGTACTGTGACTCAGCCTGTCTCTAGTGCCTTAGAGATGCATCTCTCTTGGGATGCTGTTGGATCAATGTTTCTATTAAACATCGTTCATATGGAATCTTTACACTGGTCAGCAGTGCAGGTAGAGATGCACATATCAGCCCAGACTTTGTCTGTACATTGTAGTAAAGGGCTGAGTGGAGGAATTCACTTCCATGCTAAAATTCAGTCATGTGCAACACGATACCCAAGCCAGGGACCTCAGTGAGAGGCAACGCTCAGAGCTGGGCTGGGCTGGGATCTCGTGCTGCTCTGGTGAGCTTGCAGAGACAACTCATTTCAGGAGTCACTCAGCTCTGCCACCCTGTGCTTCCCTGCACTGTGCTCAGCTGTTTGCTGGAGATACTACTTGCTGTCTGTAGTTTTTAAAATATTGTGTATTCTCCTTGGCAGAATTGTCTTGAAGTGGCTATTCAGCTAAAACTATCAGAAGCTGTAGTTAACTACCACAGAAGCACAGAATGGTTTGTGTTGGATGGGGCCTTTAAAGATTATCTAGTCCTCCCCTCTGCTATGGACAGGGACATCTTCCACTAGACTAGCTTGCTCATCTCTGCCTTGTAAGGTCAATATATTTCTAACATAGTTACCCCTATGCTAGCTATGCTACCCCTATGCTAAAACTAGCTAGACATTTTGATGTTCACTTGTATATGCTTAGTGCTCTTACTCCTGTTCTCCTGGGATGATGATCGTAAGGTATTACCAAAATTATGTTATGGTGAGTCCTCTGGTATGTCCTTCAAAGAGAAAGCCTTAAAGACAGGTCAACACCTGCTATTACAAGAACACCAAGAGTGCATTACATTAATGACATACTGAACACATGGCAAAGTTTCAAGGCTTGCCTAAACTTTGAAAAATTCATGATATAATGGATTCTAGCTACCTGCAAGTTCACCTTGTGTTATGTTGTCTTGATATCCTATGACAGTCATAATCCTTTTAAATCCAAATCATCATCCCAGTGCAGAAGGTGACGAGAGCTGTCCTGGCAGCTGTCTGACCAGCCAAGAGACCTATCACCATTAGACTTCCAAATGACAAACAAACCTCAGTGTGAACTTCCTCACTTCTTTAGCTTTTACACAATAAATGGAAAACTAGTAATTGTATTTAAAATGCTCTTGACGTGCATATCGTAAAATCACTTTCAAAAATAGGTGCTGAAAAATAAGTTTAGTTTTTTAGGTAGTCTGCAATTTCTTTGCAGAATTTCTAAATTCAAGGTGCCATGATTACCAATCTTTTTCAAACAGTTCTTTTGTCACCCTTCTCAGTAAATTGTTGTTCCTTCATCATAGTATATAGGCATAGTGATCATATCAAGTCAAAAACCAGGAAAAGTATCTTGATTTAGCTAAGCACTTAAACACATCATAGTATGGGGTTTCATCCTGTCTGACTTATGCCTATTTTCCTGCCTGAGTGCTTTTTTGGATTGAGATAGTACTGCTTCAGTGTTCCTATGATTCGAGCATTAATCCATACTTAAAATATTTGGGTAAGTCCTTTCCTCTGTTTCTTCAGAATCTGTCTCTGACGACTGGAGATCCCCAGTGTAGTGACAAGTACAGCTGCATGCAGCAGAGCATAGTGGTGCCCTCTGTCAAGGGTCCTGAGGGCAGCCTGGCTATACAAACTGACCTGTGTTATTTATGCCTCTGAACTGCCTTAGTCAATTTAAGCTTGAAGTTGTTGTCACTGTGATCCAGTGTTTGCTACAGACATTTCTGATATCTGCAAATTATCTTTATGTCCTGTGTTTTATGTTCTCAAGCCTGAAATAAGAACACCCATGCATCTGTCATAAATGGCCTAGCAGATTTATGAGACCATTTTGCCCTTTCTAAATTATAATTATGAACTAAGATATTAAAACATGTTGACTCTATATCCTCATAAACCAAGAGGTTCAGAGGAAAAGACCCTGTAAGTAGATTCATTGCAAATGGATTGAAGTGAAAGTCCAATACTCTTATATCCAGAAATTTAGGAAAGGAAATACCCAGGTGATTTATAGTCTCTAGGGATAATATTAGCATATGAAACAAAGAATGTTCTCTTGACCACATTATTTTTCTGAGATTTAATAATATTTCTGGATTGTTCGTATTGATTTAATGTTATCTTCTCATGGTAAAGGTACCTTTTCTTTAGGTGATATTTGCTATTTGAGAAGGAGAGAACACAAGAAAGATATTTAGTAAATTGCTTACGGTACGATCTACTTGCAAGCATAAATCTATTACTGCTATAAACTGTGTATTTTTGTTTGAGAGCAGAAAGATAATTGTCCCTGTGCGCAGACTTTTCCATGCAGTGATAAATTACCTGGGTGTTTCCTGTCACATATTCTGTGTCTGTTGGGCCAGTGTAGGTGCAGTGTAATGATATCCAAGTATCACTGGTCTGTGCCTCAGAAAAATGCCTTTATAGATAATATTATTAGGCAGTTGTGCCTTAGTATTTTAACTTTTGTACTCTAATTCTTTTTCAGTGTGAAAATCAGAGAATATGAATCAAGAGAACACACAAAAAGCTTGCCTGTTTGCAATGGATTTTTCTTAGATTCTAAAAGCTAAAATAATAAGAGTAGAGATATTTACATAATCTCTATTAAAAATACTTATGTAGTACTACGTGGTAGAGGAATAGCTCTAATACTGTTCAATATACAGATGTGTATTAAAAGGTATAATAATCTGAATAATCTGATAACTGCTGCCATTCCAGTATGAAAACAGGATTTCTCTTTAAAGTATCAATTTCTAGCTCTGAACTGTAATCTGACCTGTACACATTAATGGTGAATTAAAATAACAAGGTAATTAGTGGATACTCTTTAAAGGTGATATTTACTCTGATTATACCAATGAAAGGACAATTTGTGGCAGTTGTGTGCAATGCTTACACACACATGGCAGTGTTTGAAAGAAGGCTGGGGAATTTGATAGTGGTCTTGTTGCTCCTGTTTTACATTGGGATCTTAATTTTGTAAAATCCAAACCACAAAATGTTCCCTTCTCTCTCATCTGTCATCTGTTTCCTCATATTCATGTTATTAGTGCTTTGTTTTGTGTGGTGATGGAGAACAGCATGAATACCTGTGCTTCTTCCAGGTATTGAATTTACCTTCTAGTGAGTTCTGGACATAATAATTGTTCACCTGAGCCTGTGTGGTTTACAGAGAGTTAAAAGAAATGGCTGCAGATAAGAGGACATATCTCATGTCTTTTTAGCAATGGCAGTTTATATCTGAAATAAAGAAGTGTGTAATTATCCTGGAATTTCAAGGGATTTATAAATTCTTTACCACCAATCATCTTGAAAAACATTCTTTCCATTTTTATAGCATGGGCTTGGTTGGCTGATGCTTTTAAGACGTGGAAAGGTCTGTAGATTATACTATCCTTGCCAGAATCAGAGGAACTTAAACACTTCATTTCCAATAATCTTGGGAACTGCAGACTCTTCATAAAATGTTCTGAACACGAAAGTCCATTTTTCCTTAGCTGGTGTTTATGTGGGATCATGGTAATTTCTGTTGTGAACTGTTTTGTTAGAGACTAGACATGTTGATTTTGGAAATTACTTGAGAAAAAACCTAGAGAGAAGAAAAGCAAGGAACTATTTGGAATTAGCATGTTGAGAGGAGAAAAGGCTTTGTTATGTTTTTGGGTTGTCCTTTTTTAAAGAGAAGTTCAGTCATACTTGGATAAAAAAGATGATGGTGCAGAAAGATTTGGTTTGTTCTTTGCAGAATGTCTTCCTGCAGGAATTTTATTTCTTTACCACCTGCCAAGCAGGGGACTCACCGAGCTGATTATATCCAGTGATGGCCAGGTGAGCCAAACTGCTGCACATGGCAGTTGGTCTGGTAGGAACTGTCAAAATAGGGACTCTTGTTTTTCCAGCCTCTTGGCAGTTCAGGATTCTTCCTGACAATAGCTCTATCTGCTGATACCCTGCTGGGTTCTGAAGAACACAGGAAATAAGCAGAGGTATTTTGGATATTCCTGAAATTAATCAAAATAAGTCCTCATGGGCTGAATTATACAAAAAGATAACTGGGTCTGTTTGATAAGGTCAGGTATGCACAAATGCTTGATGGTAGGCTGACTAAATATATATACACATGCCCATATCCATGTTATACAACTTTATTTCAAATACATTCTTTGTATTAAATAGATTCAATATTAATCCTCCACAAAATAGTATTTTTTTAGGTTAATTCATATAACTGTATGGTATAGCAGATAGGGAATTCAGTTAGGCTGCTTACTCAAATAGCAAGAGCAAAGGCCAGTTAAATAAATAGATTTCTGAGAAGTAAAAACCACATCTGTAGCTGAATGGGTTTTAAACAGATATTAATATTTGTCCTTCTATACTAATGTAATGAAAATATTATTAACAAGGTTGAACAGAGTCATTATTAATCAAGAGATGTCACCTGTGTGTTTGTTAGGCGATTAAGGAATGATTAAATAATCTTGCTTATCTAGGTGGATTTTTACTAAGGAAACAAGAGCTTTAGCTCTCCTCCTTCCCCATTAGCAGACATGCAGTTACAAGATGCAGCCACAGGGTTACCTGGCTCCCTCCCCGCCAAGCAGAGCTTTCTTAGTATCGTTCCTTGTCTAAATAATGAGCTACACCAGTTTAGGGTTCTTCGAGCCCCATACTTGTCTAAAGATTTTGTAGGTAATCCAGGCTATCTCATACACTTCTGATCAGTTAGGACATGTGGTCTCTTGGATTTATTTCTCCACTTTTTATGGATTTAATGCTAATTGAATTTGAGTTAATTAATTTCACTTCATCCATTGCAAAATGGCAAAATCTTTGTTTATGGAGTTGCAGTGAAGATGAGACATTCCATGCCATTGAGCGCATATAAGATGATGAGACTTTTACAGTTATGCCTGCTCTTCACCAGGGAGTATTTAGGTTTACTTCTAGAATCCTGCCTTTGAGGAGAGTGGAGAAAACTTTTCCTGTGTGTTACATGGCAGGCCCCTTAAATAAGTGTAACTGAGTATCTCTGCTGAAGTCTCTGTTTAGAAGTGTATGACTGTGTTGTGATTCTTCAGCTCTGAAGTTTGGCTGTGTAATTCATCCTGTATTGAGTCACTGTAAATCAGGAGGTCCTAAGCTCAGTGCTGCCTGCTAGGACACTCACTAAGGGTTAATATAAAATTTATTTCATTATCATTTACTTGTTTGGTTTTATAATCCGGTTACAATTTTTAGTTAGTTTCAAGGCTTCTAATTACTTTCATTTTGTGAAGTAAGTTCTGAAGAAGCATTTTTTGCAGTATATTTATCATTTCCATTCTGATCAATATCTAAAATATCTCTCATCTTGTACCTTTATTTAGAGTGATACTGATAAATGTGTGGGATTGATAATTTGTTTCACATATGCAGTCAAGAGAGACACAATTTCAATTTGAATGGGAAGGCATGCTCTTTCAAGCCAAGACACATATTCAGGGACAGGTACTATGTACAGGTACTACTCATTATAAATCTGGAATTCAGTAACTTGTTTGGTAAAATAGTACTGAGGCTGTGCCACTTGCTGCTGTATCTAGTAAAAGGGGGAGGATGTTTAGTTTGCCTTCTCAGAATCAGAGTTTTAAAACATTTTAAGCTCAAGGTTCAACACCTCATGAGTGTTGGTGTGGAATATTTTAACAGTGTTACTTTTGCAGCAAAATGATTTCTACCTTGAAAAGTGAGTCTTGAAATCTCACTTGCAATTGTTGATATTAATGAAATTTAACACTTGTCTTTGCACTCTGACAGACTCTGTATGGCAACCTATGGAAATTTCACCTTGTAGTTTACAGTGCCCTGTAGAAGTGCAGCTGTGACTTTAGACTGGCAGATAATAAAGCAGGGGGAATAAAGTCTTCAGGAAGCATAATGGCTTTTGTTTTTAGAAGCTTTAAATAAACTAGGGAATTAACTAGAAGTTTAACCAGTAGCTTAATTTTATATCACATTGTAAGCTTATTATTATTGCACATTAAATGCTTTCTTAGCCTTCTAGAGTAAACAAAAAATAAAGTTTTGCAATTGTCACCACCACAATTAACAGAGGAACTAGTGAAAAAGCAAGCTCAGGCTGGACAGTCCTCAGTTGTTTTGTGATGTCTTTGCTAATTTCATAGAGAGGTTTTCTTGTGTGTGAAACTCTTATCTCCAAACTGTCCTTTTAGAGTGAGTTTGATAAAATGCTCTGTTTTGTGAGCACACTCCAGAGCTCAATAAAACATTTCCATTTATTTCATTTAATTCAACTTCAACTCCTGTGTCAAGCTAAATTTTGATGAAATCAAGAATGTCAAGGCAATTCATTTTTGACCTTTACTTTTGTCTTTATTTCAGTGTTGACCCATGGCATAGTCGAAATTTAAGTTGCAAGAGGCGTTTTTTAGTGAAAACTGAAAAATATGGGATAGGAAGGTTCTTGTCCCTCTCTGCAGAAGCCATTTGTTCAAGACTCATATATAGCATTACTAATTTCTTCCTTTCTTGATTGCCCATCCAAGATATTTCAAAGTCTGTCTCTTACTGTTTTCTGTACTGAGTGGATGCAGTTTGATGTAGTGTGACATCTCCTCTCTTCCCCTGCTTATTTTTCCTGAGAAAACTGTACATTGTTGTAATAATATGATAGCTCTATATTTTGTTCTGTGTAGTATGTGAGATGGCATTACATCATCTTTTGATTGTGTGTTAAGGACTCTGTTCTTTCTCTTTTACTTTTCTGGTATTTATCTAAAGGCTGCTCTGAAGGTCCCTCTGTTTCTTTATGAGACTTCTAATGGGTCCAAGATGTGTAACTATTTGATGCTCTGCTGCAGCTGCCTGTATCATCTCCCAAAACAGCTGCTGTTGCTTCTTAACTATTTGAAGCCTCTTGAAGAAAAGCTTGAAAAGTATTTGTGATAAGTAAAGAAAGAACTCCAAGGGCATTAATTTGCATTTTCTCTCTCACAATGTTGTTTTATACAAATGGCCTCTGAGAAATTTTATGCCATCCCAATTTGCATGGACCCCTTAGTCCATTAACATTTCTTTGTTCTTTCAGTGATGGTGCCCGTTGCTGTTGATGCTCACACTGGCACTGGATGTGGGGGAGTTAGTTACCCTGACTTCCTTGTCTTCTGTACTCATAGATCCAGAGACTCTCAAATAGGATTGTCCTCGTGACTCAGAAATAAATATCTTGGACAGGCAATCAAATAAAGTCCATGGAATTCACTGTGTAAGAGGGACTATGGTTATATGAGACAATAGCCTTTTTTTTTTCCCTATAGGAGTGAAGGAGAGACAAGGTGAAGGTTGCAGGGTAAGGTGTGCTCTTTCAGGAACCTCTGTCAATGTCAGGGACTTTCTGTTCCAACTGACATATGTCCAGAATTGTGCATTTTTACAGAAGAATCTTCTAAGTGGCCTTTTTCTAATGAAGAGCACTGAAAAGAAGTGCTATCTAATTTATCTCTTCAGTATTTGATACCTGAAACAGCAACATGCAAGTAAATATCTTAATAAAGGTAATGGATCACTTTAGTAACAAATTAATCTCTCAGCAAATTGTTACTGATGATAGCTCTAATTTATGATGTGACGTTGTTGCAATTTCTTTACCTGGTTCCTTGCTACTCGAAAATGTAACAGCAGAAGACTTTTGACCCTCATAACAAACTGCAAAGACATGTCTTTATCTTCTGTAAAATACATAAAAGCTAGATACCATGCTCTTTAAAAGGAGGTTGAGGACTAATGAAATAAATCTTCATGTAATGGATTATAGAGGTTACTCGATGAAATAAATTATTTTAGGATTAACTACTGGAAGAAGTTTCAAAATATTTAAGTGCTTCTGGATTCTTGCAAAAGTGTTTTATAGGGGTTATAAAGATTTTCCTGGTGCTAAATAGGTATAAAATAAATTAAACCACAGTTTGGTAGAGTGGCATTCCCAAAGGGAAAAGAGACACAATGACAAAAATGTTTTATAGTTGGCTGTAGTCTGGGAAGGATGACACCAGCTGACAGCTGTAGTCTTTCATTCAAAGAAGCTGAAGACAAATAAAAACTTTTTAAAAAACCTCTCAGCTAAATAGAACACAATGTTAATCTCCTGAATTGTGTGTTGTGACTCTCTCCCCTCTGTGTTTAAGTACCTGACCTCTAAATTTATGTGGGAGAGCTATGCTGAAGATCCATGCCAGATCTCCTCCAGCATGTGCAGTGGCTACTGGAAGGCAGCTCTGCCTCTCCTGATGGCAGGGTGGGGATAAATATACACGTATCTATATGTAATACTATGGATTGCCCTTTAGATAAGGAGGAAGAGATGTGAGGGATCTGGTGTGCTATGGTGTGAGGAGTTTCTTTGTGTTATTCTGTAACCTTTTATTTCACTTATTCAAACCAGGTCGTGATAAAACTGCAAATACAAGCAATTGGCATAACCTCTGAATCAGACATGAGAAGTGTTTAGAAGTGACATAGGTAAAAAAATACAAGAAA
>VZTN01028804.1:5748-21583 GCA_013400515.1 Erpornis zantholeuca
AATAAAGTTATTTAAGATACATAGGTGTTAAGATGCCTAATTACACATCAAGGAACCAAGATGAATCAATTCCAAAAACTCTGGTTTTACAAAATTACTTCACTAGTTGTTAATTTGTATAAAAGAGCTTTACTGACACTTCAATCTCCCAGTACAAAACCTGGCAAACAAGTTATTACATTATTAGTACCTACATTAACCACCACTTCCCCCCCAGAAAAAAAATCCATGGAAGATTATAAACCAGATGGTTTCAAAATTGTCAGACCCTAACCCTCCCAGTTCTCGAGAGAGATATGCAGGAGAGGAAGGAGTTAATCCCTCTTCAGCTTTGCCATTAGCCTGAAGCACAACCAGAGCACAGGGAGCATTTCAGATTTCTACAGGCTTATCTGCTCAGTGACAGGACACAGTAATGGAACACTGAGTTCTTAAATTCTTTCTCTCCTTTGATATAGCAATGCTGTGTTGAGTCCAATTTAGATGACAAGCTGGTCAGGAAAAGAAACTTGTCATTTCTGCACTATATGCATTGTAGACTTCTAGAACAATATTCTAGAAGTCTAGCCTGAACTTTTTTTCTAGACCCTCACTACTGACTGCGAAAAATGTTACAGGATACTAATACAGTTAACCAACATAAAATAAAGAATTATGGATCATGGTATATTTAATAATTAAAAGGTGAAGAAGTTCAAAGAAAGTATCTTCACAATTGACACTTCACTAGTGCAAACAGTCCTAAACTCTACTAAATATACATCAGATTTATTTAAATCACATGAACAATTAAATATGCAGATCAGTGAAATGCAAGTAAGATAATTTTTCATTTCTCCATTTTCCTTTGCTTTCTGAGGGTACCGGATTAATATGAGAAGCTTTTCACTCTAGATCAAAACCAACTTACTAGAGACTATTCATAGTCTTTAGCAATGCTCTTAAATATAAGCAATAGACAATAATGAAAAAGTCAAGTTTTGTGGGGTTTTGGTGGTGGTGGTAGGTTTGGCTTTCTCGTGAGGAGGATGGGGTGGGGTTTTCAACACTGGTAGGCTGGGCTTGCTTTTTGGGCTTTTTTAAGCAAAAAAACCCCACTACAACAAAACCAAACAAACCCTGGCTAGGCATCTTATCGCTGAGTATGTTACAAGAGAACACTGATTACCATACCTTTAGGTGTATACATTCCTTGTTGCATGGAACCTCCAGGTTCAAAAACAGGGGCTTTAAAGTCAGCAACTGCTGATAGAACTGATTCAAAGCTTAAGCTTCCTGGAATAATACCACTTTTAGGATTGGGGTTTTCTGGAATGTAATGTTTGTGTTAAGGAGAGCAAAGTTAATTTAGTTGCAGGACACAGCATTTCACCCCCGTCTTGACATTCTCAGTCAGTCATTTCAGACCACATCTCAGCAGTGCTCTGTGCTTGCCACAAGAGGTCTGTATGCTCCAGCTGCAAAGAACAGTAACTATTGCTGAGGAGAATCTAAACCTCCCAGCTAGGATGTTAAACATTTTAGTCTAAGACTTGCTACATGTTTGGCTCAAGATGTTAGTGCTTAATGAGAAATAAAAACCACTGCCTCTAATGTATACAAAGTTTCTGTAATTGCCTCTATTTAAAAACACTTTGTCTCTCTTCCTAAGGAGAAT
Organism: Erpornis zantholeuca; assembly: GCA_013400515.1. Lineage (NCBI taxonomy): Eukaryota > Metazoa > Chordata > Aves > Passeriformes > Timaliidae > Erpornis > Erpornis zantholeuca. The sequence goes on from VZTN01028804.1 coordinate 7,406, forward strand.
ATTTTGCATTTACAAGCAACTAGTTCAGGATCCATAAACATAGTAAGTAATTCTGCGTCTTGGATGGGACAGTTCTCATTTTTGATAGCAATACTTAACTAACCCACTGACATTACCCTAAGACATAAGCACTTACAAGTCAGTAAACTTCTGCTTAGTGATAAATGATTGCTTATATAAATGATTCACTTATTTTACATAGTTAAGTCATTCACTTAAGTGAATTGTTCTAAATAATCACTTCTTTTACATACTTAAGTTACTGAGTTACTAGAGCATATAATAATAATTATTAATTCTTATTATGTATTTGTTAGTCTCAATCTCATCCTTTCCTATCCTTGTATTCCCAATATTTTTGCTCAATGCCTATCCCTGGATTGCAAGCTCTTCTATGCAACCATGACAAGATATTTTATTTGCCTACAGAGCCTAAGAGTGATAGCAGGAAAACCTGTGTATTTGTAGTCAGCTGTCTGGGACATGAACTGCAGGCCTGTGCAGAGGGACTTCTTAGAGTTTGCTATTATTTCCCCCATAACACATGCACTTCACTCTAACATCAAAGCAACAGGCAGGATTGCTATTATTGGCATTTTCAACTATTGATAGCAAAAGCATATAATGTTGAATGACTTGTTTTTATACTGACATAAACTTAGCAAAAATCAAAGGCTCAAATACAGATAAATGCAATGCTTGGCTAAACTTTCTACAATGTCATTGGAAAACACGTTTTACCTCATACCTAAAAGCCTTTTGCAGCGTTAGAAAAATAATAAAAAGACCAGTATGGCATTTTGTATCAAAATTAATTTAAACTATTAAAAAGTACTGCATTTATTGTAAGAAAAAACAAAATTGGAGCAAATGCCTTTGCTAGTATATGCAAACACACCTCACACAGTTTTTTAATTATGTAAGCTAAAAACATGTTGTTCAGGTCTCACTACTGTCCTGTCATTCTCATTCATGAGCATTAGTTAATATATTCAAAGGATATGAGATCCAATAATGAACTGTGCGTCCTGTCATTCATACAGAGTTGGGCTACCATCTCCGCTCTGAGGATCTCATCATCTGTCATTCCTGGAACAAAGAGATGTAAAAAGCTGTTTAAAATAGCACAGTTTTAAAACACGCATTCAGTTTTCATTTAACATTAAAAGCACGTCAAATATGATACAAATTAATATTAAGTAATGATACTAGTAATAGTGTTAAAAAAATACAGGAGAAAAAAAAGGGGGGTGTCCAAATGTTATGAAAGGCACAATCTCAATCAGAAAATCCAAGCACAAACTCAAACTGCTGTCTGTCTGGAAAAGATACAGAATCTTCATGTGATCACATACACAAATCACCCACTTCCCATTAAAGCCATTTTTCTCCATTTCTATGTATTATATTTATTTCTAATTCACAAGGGATTAAAATTCAGTAACCAGCAAAGATGAAACCAAGTGTTGAATGGTTCAAGTTACTATATGGTTAAACAGCTTTAAGGCAGCTACTAAGTGCTGAATATAAATGAAGGTGTAATAATGTTATTTACGTACAAGTATTCCTAAAGCAGTGACTCTTACCTAAATGTAAACGAAGACTTAACAAAAGGACCAAAAACGTTAAGGCTCCTTCCAGCATGGACCTTTCATGCTCTGAGTCAAGAACTGTATTTTGATGCTGTGATGCCATTGTTAACAGATCTACCACCTTAAATCTACACAGCAAACAGTAAAGTCAGAATCATCATTCTCCAACATTAAAACATCAATGTGAAATGTACTGATAAACTCAGGACAGCACTCACAACAACATAAAATGAAATACAAAAGCCCAAATGAAAACCCAAAGTGCAAACAAACATACATGAAAACCCTCCTCTTTTTAAATTTCAGTTTTTATTTAACTATCTATGGAATGTGCTATATGAAAACACCTTATATTTATCAACATCAAAATTAATCAGTTTTCAAACCCTGATTTTTTTCCCAGAAATGTAAACATCCTGTGTATCTTACTATTGCAGCTCTAGTTACCTACTTCTTAAGGATAGAATATCCTAGCATATGAACACATATGAAACTTAATCCTAAGGATGCTCAGAAAACAAATATCTGAAGCTTCGCTACTGGACTGTAAATCAAAAGCTAATGCTGTTTAAAATCAAGAGATACCTCTCTCAGTAGAGCCCTTAGGTAAGTGTTAGTGCTGGCTAGGCAGAGTTGTACCACCGAAGGTAAGTATCAGATATGCAGTTTTTCTCTTACATGCCATAAATTAGCACAACACCTAGCACGACATTGAACAAGAGCATTCATCTTTTAGTCCTACCTTTCAAAAACAGATGAAATAAAATAATCTGGGTCTAGCCTAGAGGCACAGACCTGTAAAAAAAGAATAAATTAATTTCATTAAATTAATTCTACTAAATAGTTTGTGAGTAAATAATATTGGCTTGGCTTCTCAGAAAACATAACTTACTTGCAGCAGATAAATGTCAGGATCAATCATCGAATTGCAGAAATGAGACTGTACGTAAGTCATGGCCTGTCCTTTAATTTGTAGACCATTTCTAACCCACATATTGCTGTGAATTTCAGAAAGACTTGCCTATGTTCAGGGAAAATAAAGAGTTATAAACATTTCAGGGATGTTCAGCTACTCAGTTCAATGTTAGCAGATCATCAGTACATTATTATAGAAAAACAGAAATCATAGAACAGTTTGGATTGGAAGGGACCTTAAAGATTTCCAATCCCTGTGCCATGGACAGGGACACCTTCCACTAGAAGGTTGCTTAAAGCCCCAATCACCCTGGCCTTGAACACTGCCAGGAATGGGGTATCCATGACTTTTCTGGGCAACCTGTTCCAGTGTATTACCACCTTCACAGCAAAAAATTACTCTGTAATATCTAATCCAAACTACTCTCTTTCAGTTTAAAGCCACTGTCCCTTGTCCTGTCACTACACGCCATTGTAAGAAGTCCCTCTGTGGCTTTCTTGGAGACTCACAGAATAGTTTAGGTTGGAAAAGACCTTTAAAGGTCATCTAGCCCAATTCCCCTATAATGATCAGGGACATCTTCATCTAGGTTGCTCCGAGATCCATCCAGTCTAACCTTGGATGTTCCTGGGCATAGGGCATCTATCACTTCCATGGGCAGCCTGCTCCAGTGTTTTACCACTCTCATAGTAAAAAACCTACTACACAGGCAATCTAAATCAACCCTACTTCAGTTTAAACCCATTACCTTTGTTCTATTGCAACAGGCCCTGCTATAAAGTTTGCCCCCATTCTCTTGTAGGCCACTTTAGAAGGCTACTCTAAGGTCTTCCCAGAGCCTTCTCTTCTCCAGGCTGAATAACACCAATTGTCTCAGTCTTCATAGCACAGGTGCTCCAGCCCTCTCATCATTTTATTCATTATTATTTCACATATATATACATACATACTACAACTTCATAGACTTTTTTATACTAATTTAATGTTCCTGGAGAGTGAGAGATGAAAAGAACCGCTGCAAGTTTATGAAATAGATACCATACTTTCATATAAGAGCACATTTCAGACAATGAAAGTAATCAAAGACAAATGCAGTGATTTATACATGTAGTTGTTCATTAAAATCTTGAAATGTACTCAAAATGAAGGCATCATGGAAGCAAAATGAACCAAAAATTAAGGCATCATGGTTAAAAAGAGGTTAGATCTAAAAGCAGTGATTACAAATACTACTCACTGCCACTTATGCACAAGTAAGTAAAAATCTGCAAATAAAAATGTTGTGCATCCATTCTTGAACTTGTTCTCAATTTAAAATACAAAATTTTCAGATTCAGATTTCTTGTGAACCTGCACTTTATTCTATTCATATTACAATTCTATGTTTTCAAAGGATTGGTTCTTGCTACCATTTTGGAAGTGCTATAGTGAATATGATTATTATATGCTTCTCAGAGTATGATAACTAATGCACATTTTTAATTTTGGAAATAGGGAGGGTTTGAAAAAAAGGACGTTACCCTAACTACTCAGTATATTCTAGTAATTATTGTCACATATTGCTTATTTTTATATTCCACAACTAAGATATACTTCTTATTGTTAAGTCAGAAGTCTGCCCGTACCTGAATCTGAAGTGGGTGAATCATTAGTTTCATCAGCATCTCCTGATCTGGCAAGATAGTATCCAGATCTAGTTCTTGGCATTTAACAGCCTAGAAACAAAAGCAAGCACATGCTGTGCTGAATGGTCCCATTCAACAGGGAATTTCCATCTTCTGTAAAACTACAACATGTGCTTACCTTACTTAAAAACATGGCAAAGTAACGGTGCAGTGGCAAATGAAAAGTTACTTGGTTAGGTGCTGGCTGAAAGTAAAATAAAGGTATTTAATAAAATATATTCAGAAAAACAAACATAAAAATATCTTTGGCACAACCACCAAGAACAGTATCTTATATGTCTTCATTTGCTGGACTTAGTTTTCACTAACCTAGCAGCAGTACTTCATTCCCATCTTTCTGTTTAGAATTTACCCTCAGAGAGCTGTAGTTCATCTCTTCTTGAGTCCCCAGAAGCTAATGGCACTCTGAGTTGACTGAACTATTGCTTGCCAAGCAGCAAAGCTGCTCCCCATTATCACAGCAGAAGAGGACTTCTGTTTTGCCATTGCTTCATTCAGCACAACACAGTAGTGTGTTGATAGCACTGCTTTTTAAACACACACAGCTTAAGCTTGCACCCACAAATCTAAATCACCAAGACTCTACAGGGAAAAAAGGATCCTAGGACATAACATTGTAAGTATTAACTACAAACTCTAATTTCAACAAGGCAATCCTTTCTTGATCACTACCTTGAATAGCCACTTAAATTAAGGGGAGGCAACTGGGCGTAGGGAGTGTATCACCCTTGAAATTTAATCTAATTTTCACACTTTGCTTAAATTCACTAAGGGTATTTACCTCATCTACAAAGTTGATAGCATCAAACCAGTCCTGAAGTGCTTCAAGGCAGTATCTGACAACATTGCGTGTGTATTCTTGTGTTTCCTGCAGTTAAGAGAAACCGGCATACTATACAAACCAGAACAGTTTTATGTGCCATTGCTTTCCTACTATAAATAAATACAATTACTTCAAGAATATTTTTATGGTACACAGAAACACTGAGGTTGGAAAAGACCTCCAAGATCACTGACTGAACAATACGTTGTCAACTAAACCACAGAACTAAGTGCCAGGTCCAGTTGTTTCTCGAACACTTCCAGGGATTGGGACCCCACTACTCTCCTGGGTAGTGGAGCCCAATACTTAACCACCCTTTCCATGAAGAAATTCTTCCTGTTGTCTAACCTGAACCTCCTCTGCTGCAGCTTGATGCCATTTTCTCTTGTCCTATTGCTGGTTACTTGTGAGAAGAGGCTGACCCCCACCTGGCAACACCCTCCTTCCAGGGAGTTGGAGAGAGCAGTAAGGTCACCCCTGAGCCTCCTCTTCTCCAGGTGAAACACCCCCAGTTCCCTCAGCTGCTCCTCACAAGACTTACTCTCTTCACCAGCTTCGTTGCCCTTCTCTGGACACGTTCCAGCACTTCAATGCCTTTCTTCAACTGAGGGACCCAGAACTGAACACAGGATTTGAGGTGCAGCCTCACCAGTGCCAAGTACGGAGGGACAATCCCTGTCCTGGTCCTGCTGGCCACACTGTTTTTCATAGAGGCCAGGATGCCACTGGCCTTCTTAGCCACCTGGGCACATGCTGGCTCATGTTGGGCCAGCTGTCAACCAGGTTCTCTTTTGCCAGGCAGCTTTCCAGCCACTCTGCCCCCAACCTGTGGGGCTGCCTGAGGTTGTTCTGACCCAGGTGCACCACCCAGCACTTCACCTTGCTGAACCTCAGGCAACTGGCCTTGACCCATCGATTCAACCTCTCCAGATCCCTCTGCAGAGCCTTCCTACCCTCCAGCAGATCAACACTCCTGCCCTTCTTAGTGTCATCTGTGAACTGATTGAGGGTCTGCTCTATCCCCTCATCCAGATTATCAATAAAGATACTAAGCAGAACTGACCCAAATACTGAGCCTTGGGGAACCCCACTAGTGACTGGCCGCCAATACAACTTTGAGCCCTCCTGATATGGAAATTAGTAAATATTAGGACTGTTTCATTGTTTCTCTAAGGGATGATCATTCTAGTGGCGAGAACTAGGGCACTTTCAGAACAGTCACCTGGTCCCAGTGCCTACTGTTGTTTAATTTGTCCATTTACTTTTACCCATAATTCAGAGCTGTAAGCATAAAAAATAGTCTTTTCATGCAACTAAAAGGAATAGGTAATGGCCTGCAAGTTTTATCTACTTAAAAAGTCCTTACAGTTGGTTAACACAAAACACCCTAAATTATATGATACCACAATACTGCACAATTTTAACAGTAAGCAAACCTTGTTATGATTTAATGATATAACTCTGTAACAAAGCTATATAACTGTACTATATTTCAGGTTAAATCATGTTTCAGGACTACAGCCCTTCAGGAGAGAAGCAGTCATGTGCAAGAAGGGAAGGTAGAAGGGAAGCTAAACCAAATTGCTCTGTGATCAGCAGAACTTGAAAAGCCTCTTTTCTTAACAGATTTTTCCTTTAATCTTCCCCTACCCCCAAACACAGACTCCAGACTTGCCTCACACTCTCAGGATATCTAATGATACACTTCTCATGCAAGAGCCAGCAGCGCTTAGGCCAGCCAAAAGTTGTGCAAGTGGCCACTACCTCAGCCAGGCACTTTTTCCCATCAGGAAATAGAACAGCAATGCTCTGATCCTGTTGCTCACTCTCTACAAGGGCCAGGCTCTGCTGGCTTTCCCTATTCTGTGAGACGTGAGCTGGAATCTCTTCCTGCCCACCACGTTCCACTAAGTACAACAATTAAACTATGAAATTTCTTGAACACTTTCAGATTTATTAAGAAATCCGAACCAAAAGGTTCAGATATGTGACTGAAGACATGACTGACAAGACAACTGGTGGAGAAGCATGGCCTTCAAAAAAAGAACATCCCATTCTGTCCCTAGGCAAAAATGAAAGGAACACTTCAAACAGCCAGAAGTTGTAATTGTGTTTTCAAAAATTAATGTAGACTCACAAATTGACAAATTCATAATGTATCAGTGTAAATTACATCACTGAAAAGCTTTTGCAACTGCCCGATTCAAACTGTTCTAAGCATGGACTGCTTGCACAGTTTTTCAGTGTGCAGTTCAATTCAGGCAGTACTGTCTCATTGTCACTATTTTATATCTTGACAAGCTAATTTCAAATGTAACCATTACACAGAAAAACATTAAAAAGTCTTTTTCATATGTTAAATATTCCTAAAAGCTGATGGATTCTATTTTTGCTATAACTCAATATAATTTACAGCCTAGCAAATAGCAACGAGTCTTTGCTCTAGTTTGGAGACCATGAGATGTCAGAACATAAGAGGTTTTCACCTCAAATTGATAGGAGAACCACACAAACCCATAAATTACTCCATCCCCCATCATAATGAAGTGTCGGTTTGCAGATACAGCCAACATTAGAATCACATTAGGACAACTTATGTATCTCAGTTCCCATTGAACAAAGGCAAAATGACAGAGACATTTATCAAGTTCTTCATTAGATTAGAATGTGTACATTCCATATGTACAGTCATATGAAATGACTGCACACATCCTGAACTTGTAGTCCCAGTACTGGAGACAGTAAGTTATGCACAAGCATGAATTCTATACTCATTATACACAGAATCTGAGTTGACTGGAGTTTTATGTTATTTAACAGACATAGACAGCAAAACCAAGTATTTTCAAACACAAAAGACAGATCTTTCAAGTTTGAGAATTCCAGAACAAGCCATGAATAAAACCAGGAATCATGACAGGGAAATGTTAGCCTTACCCTAACTTTGCAGTGTGACAGAAGACCCCACATTGGCTGGGCACAGGCTTCCAGCTCAGCAGCAAAGGCAGCGTAGTATGTCTGCGATTCAAACTCCACGTGCTCATTTAATTCTCGTTTATTTAAATTCATACCTTCAAAGATTCAAGCAGAGTTATACAACTGAAGATTTAACTAGGGCTAAATGGAATGAAGTATTTTTAGTATTATGCATTTACACACCTTGAAAAACAACTCCACAAAGTGTAATAATCTATTTTATTTAGCAGCAGAATATTTGCTAAAACACTGGAACAAGCAACAAAGTTTGAACAGAAATAAACCAGGAAAGATAGAAGATTGGCTAATAACTGCAGTCCTTGCTGTTCAGGGGACATTAACTTCTACTTTGAATGTCACTTAGTCAATCAGAACATCTGAATGCTGGTCCTCTTTCTAAGCAGAACATTTATCAGTATTGAGAGGCTCACCATTCTAAAATATTCTTTATTTAATCAAAAAACTTTCTTCACAGCAACACTTAGAAAAAGATCCAGATTTATCAGATTAATTTCCCATATATTTCAATTCAGAACTTCACCAGTAAAACAGCTTGTTTTACAGTTATGATCTAGTACAACCTCAGAATTCTTGCACCATGGATCTCAGTCGACTAAGTGTGATGTGACTGCTCTTCATCTACTTCACACAAGATCTGTTAGACAAATTTTGTAATCTGTTTTCTAAAATATACAGCTCTCTTCAAGAAATACAATCTTAGGAGAATACTAATAAATTAAGTATTTACATACAGCACTGTAGGATTTTTGCTGCCGTAAAATGCCTTAACATCCTTGTATTAGTACTGATTATAAAAGTCACATACCTTGAAAAAATGATACAAAATTCATCCATGTTACCAAAAGACCATGATCTTCCAAAAATTTCTTTGCCACACTTTGGTGTGAAAGTATGTTTATAAAATCACTAACCAGGGGCCAGTAAGTATTATTCTTCAGCAGTGCTTCCCCACAATTCACCACAACATGCAAACTATTCTCTTCATCTAGATTTAAAAAAGAAAAGAAATAAACTAAAGGAGAAGACAAAGTAATTTTTTTCATTTATTAATAAAGTTACAAAGAATGCAAAAATAACAATTAGGATGTACTATAATGCTGTGGTCAGACACACACAGAGAAAACTGCAGAAAAGAAAAATGGTTCTTTCATGGTACCTGAGGCTGTTTTTTCATCATGGACTGACCACCATAGATCCCATTCAGTAGAGTCACTTAAACTTTGAACAGTATCACAACCTTTGGAAAGCAGCACATTAGTAAAACCATCACAACTATGGCTCTTCCAATATTTTTGAGCAGAATAAAAAGACCAAACAATACAATCCCTCTTACAAACGCCTGAATTCTACTTTGAATTTGATATACTCCCAGTGAGCAAGGTACCTTACAGCATTCAAGATGAAATCTGGTGACTGAAACCTGCACTGGCATATTGAGTCTGAGAAGAGCAGAGAAAAGCATTTCCACTCTGAATTTGGGACAGAGAGAGGGTTTATGCAGCCTGTCCAAGACTAGGGCAGGAGAAGGTTCCTAGAAGAGGATGATAAGAAATCGGGGAAGGGGGGTTCTTTCCCTCCCACCCTGAATCACAGAAGTTTATCCTCTACATCTGTCAAATAAATCTCTTTGTTTCCTTTTCATAAGAGGGACTCCTGGAAAGATCAGAAGGGAAACAAAATTTGTTCTGGATCCACGATCCAAGCAAAACAACTTCCAGCACCCATATGTCAGCTAATATTCTGTTTCAACAGAAAGAAGAACAGAAGCAAAAAAATCTTGCATCTGATGAGCAGCCTTGAGGTTGGCTCTGCTCCAGTTCAAATGCACTGAAGGACCCCTGTAATTACCCTCTACACAGTGAAGGAGCCATAAGCAGCATGGCACAGCTGCACTAAAAAGACACTTAAGAGACTTCAGTCTCTGGCTGATGAGAGTGTACGTAGAGCGTAGAGTATGTAGAGTTTGGCCAAGAACAGGGTAACAACTCTGCTTGAATCTGCTGAAGGATTTTGCAAAGAACTAACAGTTACATCTATCCCAGTAGAAACGAGACAAGTCCAAAGTTACTTCAAATGGACAGTGGCATTTCCTCAATGCAAAGTCATTTTAGAGAGGTTGGTTTTTCAAAGGATAAACCATTACAAAAACGTTTTCCTTGGGGCTGTAAATAAAATTCTTCTCCCATATAAAGTTTATTAAGAGGAAAGTGCTGATAGAGACAAAAAAATCCTCTAAGAACCTATGGACATAAATCTTCTCAGAGAACCAGTTTTATCATCTGCATCAATATATCTATCCCTCATCCTTTCACATTACATGTGAGAGAGGTAAGCTGAGTTAGTAACACTTACGAAGTTGGTATCAACACCGGCCAAGTCTGTTTCATTAAAACAGTTTGCCCACAAATACCCTTAGTGAACTGTACATTTTAAACAGGTGTCAGCTGTTCAAAAGGCAATTAGGATCTGTGAGCAATGCAAATTAAACATGTTGTAGCACACACAAGTCCTGCTCCATGTTCTCCTTGCGCCTCTTAAACATGCTTTCTCCACATACCCATTAGATGGATTTGTAAACTCTGTCTCATTCAGACACTAAGTAACATATTGTTCATAGTAGCTGCACAAACAGAATTCTTCTGAATTTATCTCACCAGCACAGACTTCTCAAAATTTCCAGCATTATAAGAGATAACTAGAACTAAACACAAGATACAAGCCCAAAGAACTGCAAAAGAAGGCCATTGAGAATACGAGAGGGCAAAACCCCAATAACATATTTTATGATTTCTTTTCTGTCCATTTACAGTATGCCCAACTCCTCATATATAAAGCAGTGAGGGGAAAATGTTGTGAAAACACTGAAAAGTACCAGACATATCCCAGCAGTGCACTAGGCAGTACTAGGTTTACTGCTGGACTCAAGGACCAGCCTAAAAGATCCTGTAACTCTATAATGGTATTTTAGCTAGGAGAAATGACTGGTGCTGGGAAAAGAGAAAAGGAAATAGTGGAATAGCTGCTCCAAAGGTATGTCTTTTCTCACACATCTATCACAATCTAACAATATTTAACTTACCAGTTTCAGTTTACATACATTAATTACCAGGAAGATTTTTCAGAAAATTAGTAATCAAAGTCACAGCCCTTTCCTGCTTGACTGCAATTCTGACCATTATAGAACCTTACCAACACCCCATATTGACCAAAAGGTAACATTCAAAAGATGCTTAGAAGTAGTTTTAAATTACATTCCACCAATATGGCATTGATTTAGCAAAAATCACTTGATATACAAACTGTTAAATGTTCAGCATTTTCCTTTTAATACTGTAAAGCAATCTATGTAGGGCAACAGCAAAATTTTTCATGTTGAAGTGCTGCTGAATGAGGGCACCCTTGGTAGCCAGATGAGTGAGGATTTCCCATCTCTGCACAGTCATTTTGGTTTAGGCCATACACAGAATGGACTCTGAGACAAAGGATACTTTGGGCAGAAAAAAAATACAATTTCATGCAGAAGTTCATGATACTTATTTAGCTGCAGCACCCAGCCTGTCTAGGGAGTACTTTCAGATTCAAACTAGGATAAAGAGGGCTGAGAGGTCTCCAGTCTGTTAGACACATGAAAGTGTGAATGACAGAAGTCAGAAAGATTCAATTGTGCCATTTTCGCATAAGGACAGGTAAAACAGGAGGGTAAAAACAGGACAGCTGTTTTCACTAAAGAATTTATACAGTCTACAATAGCTCAAATTCAAACTGCCTCTCTGTCAAACAAAAGGCTGATCAAATTACTATATTTACAAAGTATTAAATTATTCTCCTCTAATTATATCAAATTGTATTAAGTCAATTACAGGTTTCAAAAATCAAAACAATTTTAAATACTGCAAATAGCTCGTGAAATTCTTTGAAAATATTTTTTAAATTCGTAAGGGTCTCAACTGGCATATATAATTTTTCATTTAAATAGTTCTTTATGCACTTTACACAACAAATTATGAACTTCAAAGGTAATAATCTGCATTCAAAACTATGTAACATTCCTACAAAAAAAAACCCCTACAAACCAAAGGATAAAATATTAATGTCACTCTTGATAACTACCTTTATATTTCCAGGGAATTTTGAGACTCAACCTCTACCATATAGTGCTAGATCCTGTACATTTTGGGAAAGGCATCAGAGGGGTGAGTTGACCACCAAAGAAAGATTAAATTTCCTCTATAATCAATTTATTATGGAAAGAAACAAACAACTCAACCTACCTTGCAATTCACTTTTAATAAGGCAACTTTCCATCATGTACAACAGAACAGTGACCATAATATCCAGCAGCTGGCATTCTTCTGTTACTTGGCGTGCTAGCTCTTCATTGCTGAACAACTGAACACTGANTTCCCAGAATCTAATCTTCTCATTTTATACTTTCCACACTATAAAAAACCAACCCAGAAATGTTCAAACAAGGAATATAAGGTCTCAGCATGCCTGTGAAAGTAGTTAAGCTCTAATAATTAATTTATCCTAAATTTGTACATCCTACAACAGGATGTCCTAAAATGATACACTATGAACAATGAGTTCAGTAGTGCCTTATGAAGCTGCCTTATCACTCGCAGCCATCTACCCATGGAGTAAGGTTTTAATTTATTTTTCAATCGAGACAATTCTATACTGATTTTCATTTCTACTATCATAGCATCCTATACTTTTAAAATAAACCTTTGGTGCTTTTCCCTCAATAACTTATTTAATTATCCAGCTTTGTTATTATTCACACACCTGTTTGTGTTTTTTTTAAAACCAGATCAGTATTTAAATGTTTTGTACTTATACACATAAATCTTAGACCAGTTCTGTGTTCCACCCCATTAGCCCCAAAATGCATTATAAATCAACCTTTTGCACTGCATTTACATGAACATATCTGCTAGCTTTGAAATCACTTCTGATTTAGTACTTTAGGTTCTGAATTAACACCATCTGGACTTGCTCAGCTTAGTAAGACGACAAGCTGTGTAGTGATAAAAATCTGAAGTCTAAAAATCCCTTGTCTGTTCCTTCTGGAAGTATTAACCTTTCATAAGTGTAGCATTAGCAATTTTAAAACCATCCCCAGGCAGCTGTGTATTCACCAGGCCCTATCCAGATCACTACTTGATTTTACCTGCCTTAGACTCAGTGTTCCCATATTTTTATTATGGAACTACCATGATATTATCACTTAAAGCACATTTGCTTCTCCCAGCAAATACCCCCAAAGATAAAGTTGTTGATGCAAAAAAATGGACCAGGGTGAGAATGAGGATATCACTGCAGGAAACACTGCAAGAATATTTAACTTGCCTTCCTGTGCCTGGTCCAGTGGTGGAAACCTGTACAATAGCTGAAACTGTTCCACATACAGCACCCAGCACAATGGTAACTGTCTGCAGCTAAAGCTTTTTTGGCACAACGCATTCACAATACTTGAGCAAAGTTAATATGGTATCATTCTGGTATTACAGATATTCCCATCATATAACTTCCTTTAAGTTAAAAGCTTGAAACAATTTTCATCACTAGCATTAGCACTTATCATTAAGACATTCACACAATTAATGTTAAGCCTGAGACAGAAATTATGTACCAGGTATTTTAAGAAGTCAGTATATTGATGCTCCTAGTAAAAAAGTATACTTTATTTATATATTAAATCTTCACACTGTATTATGTTTCAATAGCATTTTTGGGTTCTGTGATATAGAAACCATGTTTTACTTGTTTTATACAGCACGCTCAATTCAAGTTGACTGCAAAAACAATGTCCTCCTCTAACGATAAATTTTGGATTATTTCTTTAGTTTATATTGGCATGCATTGAAATTTTTTGTGCTTCACTCATTTACAATAATGAACTTCTGAAAGTACTGTAAATTTGCTCTCACTACAGTATAATGCTAGAGACTCTGTAAAACACTTAACTAAAGGAAACACAGAAGCTTTACTCCTACATTCACTGTTTAACATTTGCAAGTTAAACAAACAAATACAACCCTTTCCAGTTTTGAGAGGAAGAAACTAAACTCATTCCAGAAGTTAAAAAGCTGAACTACTGTGGGTAAACTGCAGTCAGTACATAAAACCACCCACAGTAGGCCAAATCAGTCCACCACATAT
>VZTN01028805.1:2724-13973 GCA_013400515.1 Erpornis zantholeuca
AGCATAAATGAAATAAATATTTCATGATTCCAAAGATAAAAGTAACAATTCCACTCCTTTGTGTATCCAGACACCACAACAGTAAGTGAAATGCTCATTACCTTCACATGTTCCTATTAGCGTGGAGTCACTTTAGTAACTTTCTTAATCTTGGGTTTACCCCAGCTCACTCTCATCTTTTCTGGCTTGAAACCTCTTAGCTTTATTCCCAAGTACGGTTTTTCATTTAACATCCAACACTGAAAAAAGACAAGTGGATTCTGGGCACACTTTAAAAACTTCCTCCATGGAGAGGTAAACAGAGTACACACTCAGGTAGCTACTCATTTCAGATAGGATTTACACACTTGCCTTCTCTGCTGTGTAAAACTTCTCCCTTTTTGAAGCACACTACAGCATTTCAATCTCTAGAGAGGAGAAATTCAATCAGTGCTGAGATTTGAAGAGGAAAAAACCTGAAGTCAGGGTTTTAATCTCTTTTGTGACTAAAATGAGAGGCTTGAGAGTATTTTGGAGAGCTGTCCTATTGGGAAGGATTCCCTCACACCAGGGAGACCTGGACTGACTTTTCTTGTACAACTCAGTTCCTGAATGCTTGGAGTGCTGTCACACAAACCACATTTACAGCAGCTGTACAACGTGAACCAATCTTACTTTTTTATCTGGTCCAAAGTAGTTCTTCAAAGTGAAATCTAAAATGAATCATATTTCAAGTGCTTCTGCTCCTACTGATCCTTTCAAGGGATCACTTGTGTTCTGCATTTATATTCTTGGTATCTCACTGTGCTACTTGGCAGGGAGCAAACTGCCAGTTTGAACAGGCAGAAAGAAAAATTACTTTCACATCATATTCTTTACCACAGCCAAACTTTTACATACTTTGTAGAGGCTAATCAGTTCTCAGAGAAAAACAGATTTATCCCATGTAGATATTGGGAGGATGCAGCAGACAGCCTCAAGAGCTCCTTTCCAAGCAAGGTTTCTGTAATATTGGACACAGATGATTGATTGTAAGACCAGGAACAAGCTTAAATGACATTAGAGGTGCTACAAAATAAAAAAGTTCCTCAGCTAAAGAAAACTTGCCAAGTAAACCAGTACACAAATTCACTGAGGAACAGAAAGGACATGTATGTTAAACAAAGAACACTACTATTATTTCTGTACACACTGAGATGGTTTGGGCTACTCATCCTCAAATAGGCTGTGTGGATCCCAGAACGAAGTTTTTTCTGTGATTTATGGATGCCCTGAGGACCGGATCTCTCTACCACTGTATTTGCTTTTATAAAATCATGCATTCTACACTGCAGAGTTTCACCGAATGTTTTCTTAGAAACAGAACCGCAACTTTAACTCTTCCTTCCAAGAGTAACATCTAATCATCAAAAACAGGAATGTCTTGTGAGTTTTCTATTCCTGCCTCAAGGTAAAATGAGAATATGACTCCATGGACAAGCCCAGAGGGTCAGACTCTGCCCCATCTGCAGCACTGATCTCTTTCCAGAGCTGTGGTAAGCAGCAGACCACAAGAAATTTAATCCTATTCTCCTGTAGCCAGAGCTGGCTGACTCCAACCTAACAGCATTCCCTTGAAATTAATTCAGATATTCAGTTCACAAACCAATCTCTCTTTCCAGGGAAGAGTGAAGGCTCGCAGCACACGAGGAACCACAGACCACAGTCTCCAGGAAGCCAAGCAGCACATGTCACTGCACAACAATCCTTCCAGCTGAATGAGGAATATCACAGACTCAACATAAAATGCAATTTTCCTATTTAGACACGGTACCAAAATAATTTAGGAATACAGAGGCATATTCAGCTTTTAGCCTTTTGTGGCTGGTCCTGAAGGATGTTGTCTTAGAGGTGGGATCCAACCACCTCGAAGTCTCCTTTCCTATATTCTCTGGCAGGCTAAAATGGATGTTCCTCCAGTCTTTAAAGAAGTTGAGATCTCATCATCTATGTAAAAATATTTTTCTTTTTTTTTCAGAGCAAATAAGTAAACATAAAACATAAGTCATCTTTCAAGAACAATGCTTTGTAAAATTACTTTGTTGAGAAACTCATGGATTTATCCATGACCATGTGATCTACCAAATAAAGACCTTGGATTGCAAGCAATGAATTCCTCCTGACAGCACACCCATTAAGGAAAAGCTATTAAAAAGTTTTACAGTATGATTAAAAGATTGTATAAACCACCAGTTGCACTGTTCCATATATGTATTTTCCCCCTTCATCATTAAAAGTGCATCTCATTTGTAACCTACATCTAAGCTACTTCTATTTTAGCAATCTGCAGGGCTGAAAGGTAACAACCTTTTATTATACCATTTCACATAAGGCAATTTTTTAGGGCAATTTTCAATGC
Organism: Erpornis zantholeuca; assembly: GCA_013400515.1. Taxonomy (NCBI): domain Eukaryota; kingdom Metazoa; phylum Chordata; class Aves; order Passeriformes; family Timaliidae; genus Erpornis; species Erpornis zantholeuca. The sequence goes on from VZTN01028805.1 coordinate 5,102, forward strand.
AACTCAATAAAATCTTTACATTTTACTGTAGAATGAGAGGCAGAAATGTCTCACTATAAAAGCCCATTTTCCCTAAACATTTTATTATCTTTACAAGTCTTTAAATGCTCCAACTGTTTTGGCTTTCAGTAGCTGCCTCGATTTGCAAACACCAATACCTGACCCAGTATTCATATGTCAAACATAACAGCACTAAAACCACGATTTGCTTACTTAGATTTGAGTTTTTCCCCCTATTGACATATTTATTGCATTTGCCTTAGGCACAGCAGCAGCTGAATATCCATCTTAGCTGCAAGTCTTCATCTGTTACCCTGGGAGAGATGGAGGGGGACAATTATAGGACAGACACCTCCACCCACTAAACCTGGCAGTAATTTTTTTGTGCTTTGGCCATATCAGAAGAAATTCAGCTTATAAAACCACAAAACACATCTTGTGTTTACAGCCCTACTTCACAGGAGATCCACGTTGCACTAGAGTCCCCTATTATCTTGGTTTAAATCTTTGCTACAGCTGTGAGTATCAGCAGTAATGATTTAATGCTCTCATTTCTGTCTGCTGAAAAGGTTAACGAGCAAGCGGCCAACAATGAACTGCTGTGACACCCTGCAACGTGCACAGCCTGTTCTGTGCTTCTCAGAAGTTCCCTTTAACCAGTTATTAGTTCTAAGGCAAGCTGCTGCCTGTGAAACACAAAAGCAACACAGAATTCGGCAAGGAAAAATGAGAGGACCAACTGAAATACCACACAGAACACTAAGGGTTTTTTCAAATTATATGTTTGGTTGATAGAACAGGTACTAGGCACATCTGTGGTTTGATGATCACCACATCTGACATACCTCAGATGGCTTTAAAAATATGCAAAAGCATTGAGGATTTACACCAGTAAAACCGCATCAGCTAACTCGTCCCGTATGGGGGAACAGGAACACCTTCAGTTCATATCTGCTTCAATAATTTCTCATTTTGTTGTCAGTTTACTAACACATTCCTCTCACTATCCCACTCTTCTGTTCATACCTGCTTGTCTTTTACCATTTGAAAACAAAATCAGTATAGTCTCCTTAACTTATAGCATCTACACAAAAAAATAAAATCATGCAATAGTTTCAAATCTCAATTTGCCTTCTCCTACTGATACTCCTCCGAAATCACTCTGCTTATGCTTCTTAAATACTAGTTTCTGAAACTGAAAAAATCCAGACTGATTAAGACCCTCAAAACAATCCACCTGTGTTTTCCCCCATCTCAGCTGAACTCTGCCCTGAACTCTGCATGCACCTTGACACTTCAAATTCATTTATACTACATCACTGAGCATGACCACTGAGTTATCTATGCAGCCACCAGGAGCCAAATTTTCGACCAGGCACACTGAAGTAGGATATTAACGGAAAAGGTTCTGGTGGAAGTTACATTTAAGGAGATTGGGAAGAGCAAGAGAAATCACTCAGTCATTACTCAGGGCAGGTGGGATCAATCTCATTACATACTGAGTTACAGAACATGCAGTATCTAAGCAACTCAGATAAAGAATTTAGTCTCAGTATCTACACAAGTACTATATGCACCTTTTGCCTATGGGGAAAAGAGGTTTGGAGAGAGAAGAGGATGGAGTAGTTCCCCAATAACTGGTTTTATCACAAAATGGGTCAGTGAGCTCTGTAAGTCTGCAGGTGATATTAAGCCCTTATGGGTCAGCAAAAGTCATATCAATGGGGGAAAAAACCAACAAGGATCTCACAAAAGGAAGCAAGTTGCTAAGACAGCAGCTACACTTCAGCACAGAGCTGTGATGTAATGCATCTGGGAAAAAATTCTGAGCAATACCTCCTTAACCAAGCAACACTTGCACTTTCTCCAGTTCCAACTGCGGGAGGAAGGCTGAGTCACTGTTTTCTCTGAAACCATCAGCTCAAACTGGAGTAGCTGGCCAAAGGCAATAAAACATTGTGTCTCATTAGGAAAGGTACTGAAAACATGGTACTTAAACATATTACTGTCCAAAACGATAAAGCATCAACATGTTGTGTCCAGTTCTGGTCTCTGCACCAGAAGGAGTTAGAGATATCTGGAGCTGGGCAGCTGAAGTGATTGAGGGATGGAGCAGCTGCCAAGGAAGGCCAGATTACCAAATCTGGGGCCTCTCAGCAGGGAGGACATGACACTCAGGGTGAATATGATCACAGCACAAGTAGAGGGGGTAGAGGAAGAAGAGGGGAAAAAAAAATAGAAAATGGAAAAGCAAATTGATGCAGCACCACCATTCAACAAATCCTGCCGGTCTGAACAGCATTTGAGGAAACTACTTGAGATTAGGTTCAAACCAGTAAGAGTATCTTCTCCACAGCTGGCTCCCTGCAATTCCTGCAAGAGAAAAGCTTGGAGAGATGTGCCACCAGCCACTGGAGCAGGCATGGAAATTCTTATATAAATAATATTTTCTGCTGCCATTAAGACCCAGTGCTGGGTTGGGCAATCACTGGTCTCATTTAGCAGCATCTCTTGTATCAGCAACACTGTGGCCAGTGATTATCCCCCCTGAGGCACTGAGGAGGCCACACCTCGAATTCTGTGTTCAGATTTGGGTAACTCATGGCAAGACAGACATTGAGGGGCTGGAGCGTGTCCAGGGAAGGCAACACAGCTGGGCAAGAGGCTGAAGCACAAGTATGATGAGGAGCAACTGAGGGAGCTGGGGGACTCAGGCTGGAGAAAAGGAGGCTCAGGGGAGACCTCTCTCTCTACAAATCCCTGCCAGAAGGGTGTAGACAGGTGAGGGTTGGTCTCTTACCCAAGTAACAAATACCAGAACAAGGGGAAATGGCCTCAAGTTGTGCCAGGATAGGTTTAGATTGGGTATTAGGAAAAACTCTTTCACAGAAAGGGCAGTCAAACATTGGAAGAGGCTGCCCACAGAAGTGGCAGAGCCACCACCCCTGGAGGTGTTTAAAAGATGTCTAGATGTGGCACCTGGGGACATGGTTGAGTGGTGGCCTTGGCACTCTGCTGGGTTAACAGTCTTAAAGGTCTTTTTGAACTATAATGATTTTATGATTCTCATGTTCTTAAACTCCCTGTCATGGCTCTGTGAAGTCAGAGCTTAAACATCACCTATAAGAACTCCTACTCAATCCAAAGTACTGTTCTAACAATGTCAGCCACATTAGAGGAGTATTCTTATCCTTTAATGGTTTATCACAAAAGGAGATGTGTTTAAACAAGCCCACGAAACTTTAAAAGCACTTAAGCTGTTTAAGGAGGGACATGTGTGTGCTGGCAGTGGTTCAGATCTATCAGGAGTATCTCCAGCACTATGATCTGTGATCACATAATCCTGATGGAAATATTGTGACATTTCATGAACATAACAATTTGGGCCCTCAGGCAGGCTTAGGGAAAGCTGTAGACATATATTCCATATGTGTGTAGCTACCCCCTATTTGTACTACAGAGTGCATGTTCTTCCAAGTGATAGCTTTAGTGGATGTTTTTCTTTCAAGAAACATTGTCTTGACATTGCTTGCTATGATTGAAGCTCCCCTGTCATTTTCCGTGAAGGACTTGTGACACACAGTGTGCCACCACAAGTCACCCACGCTTTCAAAAGGTGACAGGATTGTGTCGTTCCTGCACTGAAATACAAATTAGCTCTGCATGTCAGTGAAGGCTGGTTTGTGCTTTAGGTATGATAGGAACTTAGCACAGAGCATGGAGGTGTTCCAGAATGTAAAATAAATGTGTTTCCATGTACAGAAATGAGTGCCAAGGGCACAACCAGGAACGGGAGAGAATGAGGAGAAACCACCTCAGGCAAAATACTAAAAAGCTCAAAACAGAGCTGCACATCCCAGACCACAAGGTAAGAGAAAACTGCTTTCTTGGGTGTTTTTTTTAGAGGGGGTGAGGGGAGGGGGGTTGAGGTGAGGGTTTTGCCTTGGTTTTAAAATGATAACTAGTTAGAAAGATTCAGAGTAACAGATTAACAATATAATGAAAAAAAACCCTAAAGTTTCTTTTTGGGATACTAGACTAGTATTTTGCAAGTTTTGGGTGGGTTTTTTGTTTAAACACAAATTCTTAGAAAGTTGGGCGAGTCACTTCCTTTCATGTTTCACCACTGTAAAATTATGCTGTTTCCATGGTTCTGGCCCACACATGGATTCCATTGTTACAGCAGTTTTTCAGGAGCTAGAATTAAAGTTTTAAGTTTTTCTTATTTGAAATTACAGATGGGTGAAAGGAGGTTGAAGATAATTGACACAGCCAGCACAGAGTGAGGGAGAAAAAATTTAAGAGAGTTTTCCAGTAAAGAACACACACGAAGTATTTTGTCTTAAGTTTAACAAAAGATTATCAACTTTGCACACACATTGCTCTTACCTAACAAAAAACCCAAAAGGGCGGGGGGGGTGGGGGCTTAACACTTCCATCCATGAAAAAAGTGACTTAGTGCTTAAGAAATAACATTTTATTGCTCACAGTGGGATGGCTCCAAAGTGTTCACAGTAAGTTTGACAGCAGCATGAGTTTTGCTCCGTACAGAAAGGTGCCTCAATAAGTAAGACGAAATCTGTTTGTAACAAAACAAAACTGGGCTTTTCTTAGCACAACTGCAACACTCTGGATGGAGAAAGAATTTGCTTCAGCTGGAGCTTGTTCTCAAAGTGAAGCACAACATCCCTTCACAATAAACGGGCATTTACAGCCAGAGCTACAGAGGCTCTGCAATGAGACATGACAGTTTTGGATCTTAACCATGTAAGAAATAAGAGAACGAAGGACACTCAGTGTGCTAGCAAAAGTCCAATAAATTCACCACCACAGGCATGGTGCAAGGTGTCATTCTGGTGGATTTGTTGGGGTTTTTTTTAATAAAAAGGCAAAAAATATTTCCAAAACAGAGGTTACAAAAACACATTGATTCAAGAACCATCTAGATTGAGTAAATTATTTGTTAAACACCACAGCTGACACAAGGCAATGGGAATTAGCAAGGAGATAAAACCAAATTTCTATCATTATACAAGAATACACAATTCTTTGTAAGCCAAAAAGACAGAGAGACTACATCAGGGAGTTTAGGGGCAACAGAAGTAAAGACAACAAATCAGGAAAGGGCAGAAGAGTCATTACAGAGCAATACATTATGTATTCATGTAAATTCACAAAATTATTTTTTCTTAATATGTTGCATGTTAGCAGTAGTTGTGTTAGGCTGGTTCCCTCCTCACACCACAAGGCTGATGCACCAGCAGAAATAGAGAAAAAACTTTTCCCTAGCTTCTCCTCTGCTTTCTCTGTCCCCTTTTATAAAGTTTTCCAGATGGAAAATAAACAGAGAATTAATTAAGACAGCAAAAAAAGATGACAAGTAAGGCAGGGAAGAACCATGGACAGAATAAAAAAAAACCAGCAAAATCAAAATGCACACATACATCAGGACAAAGAAACCCAAAGAGATGACTGACAAAACTAGATTATGAAGGTAAAGAGGGGGTAGTGGGGGAACAAGAGTGCAGACAGAAGAATTGCAGCACACAACATGAGACAGGCTTTCTTCTCCTAATTGGTTCTGTCACGTAGCCGTCGGAGAGCGGCTCAATAGACAGCGGCACTGGTGTAACAGGGAACCCCCAACACGTCTGCTCTCTGCAACATCAAACAGGAGACCCAGTTGGTTTGACAGAATATAACACACATGTAGCTTCCACATCCCATTGGCTGCACCTTCCCAGCTCGGCCGTTACTCATCTCAGCAAAGGGAACAAGGCAAAGAGTTTGTTTCCAATTCGGCGTCACGCGAAGTCGAGCACGTTTGATTAATGGACTCTCATTTCCACGAACCCACTGAAAAATTTCAGCTTGTCATCATTAAGATTCTATCAGCCCTGAATTGCAACTTAAGATAGTATTTTTTGCCTTAATCTGCTGTTCTATTTAATCAATTTAGTGCACAGTAAAAACTTAATTTGACAAAATTGAAAGCATTATTTCTCCCTGCCTCTGGCACGAAACAGATTAAGACCACCAGAAATTCTTGCGGAAAGATTTAAGATTCATTACATGTTAGGTGGCAGATAAACATTAGATGTGCTATGAACTCTAAGTCTAAAAGCTGTGGGTTTTAGTTAATACTGCAATTACCCCCCAGCAGCTAAGCCAAGTCATGCTTCCTACACGAGCCATGATGTTGATTTTCGAAGTAAGATCTCCGAATACACTATTTTGTACAATGCTGAAAAATGCCACAGACACTAGGGAGAAGAACAGCAAAGACAACTTCTCATTTATATACAGTTTACACCTCCTGTGTAGGTTCCTGGCCAAACTCAGGCTGGATAAAGGCACAGGTCAGAACAGAACACGTTCTAGGTCCAGGATGAAATAACAAATACCTTACACCCTTACCCAAAATTCAATTTAAACTAGTTAAATTAGGTGGAAAGTCAGTGACAAAAAGCTGCCACATAAATACGTTTGGAGGTCTCTACAGACAGTCTGAAGCTCCAAAACAATTCACGTTACAGCAGACACATCCACAGTTCAGCCTCAGAGCTGGAGATAATCAAATGGTCCCAGATTGGGGTTGGAGATGATTCTCCAAGAAGCAGCTCCTCTCATCCCATGGCCAGGGCTACAGCACAACAGCACTACTTGTATTGTGAAGGAAACGCTCCTGCCTTCAGGGCTGTCAAACCAATTTTCCTCATAAATAACTAACAAGCCAATTTAAAGGGCAGTGGCAGGGAGAGGAATCCTGACAGTGTGCTGCTCACAAAGCACACTCATTACTTTCTTAGCTAAGAATCACTAAGTCCCTTAGAAACTCTGACTTGCCTTGTAAGCATTTAACTAGACTATTACAAGTTTATTTGAAATGGATTTTAAAGCTATTATAATTTTGTACATAGACATGACTTCTTAGAAAAATCAAATACAAAATGCATCTACTATTAAAACAGTCTGAAATTTACTCTTCCTGCTGATGTTGAGAAACAGTGCTGCTTCACTGGAAAAGTACATATATTTCAGTAACAGCTCTCTCCATTCATGTCAAGGGATTACATAGTGTATACACTTGTACAATTACATCTTACTTCAACTTGCTTTGTTGATATATAAAATGCAATACTAATGGTGAATACCTACCCTGCTGATGTGTAACAATTCCTTATCAACAAACCAAGCTAGCTGGAGCATAAAGAAAATAATGATGCAGTCCTTTAAGAATAAACAGAAAAGAGCCACAAATATCCTAATTATATAAGTGTATTGGGTACAGTCCTGTGTAGGCTGGACTCACTGAACAAATATTTTCTGCACAAAGATAAGAATTCAAGACCATAAAGAAGTGTACAATATAAATGTGGCTTTTGCTCAGCAATGAGTGCTGGGAGGCAGAAAAACTTAAATCTTTTGTACCACAATATAATCCGTAAGAAAGGACAGCAACAGTAATAAGGCCTAAACCAAGGAAAACATTGTTAAGCTTTTAAAATTCTTCGCTGATACTGTAGTTTATTCCTTTCCCCACCATCTCACAAGAATGAAAAAACACCGGCTCACTCTTTTGTTATTTCAAGTAAGGATATATTATTTGAGGATTATTCTCTAAAAAGCTTTTCCATTTCTGATCACTCATTGGTCATGGAAGCAAGGAAGACAAGCAAAAAGAAACCTGTCCAGCTTTCTCTGCTTCTGATCCAACTTCAACAGAGTCAGATGCCACTGAATCCCACCAGAGAACAAAGAACTGAACTTGGTCACAATGATGATCCAGAGCTGAACTGACAGTTCTTTCACGCACTTCCAACCTCAGTAACATAAAGAAAGTGAACATTTGTTAATTACTCCATGATCTAGTTTTCAATTTATCGGGTATGAAGTGTCAGGTACCCCAAGCACACTAAATTATTTAGCATACATTGTAACTGTATCTTCTGCCTCAGAAGATATAATATGCAGAATACATATGCAATGCTTATTAAAAATTTTAAATTAAAATATTGAAAAAACATTGAGTTCATCAAGGTCTCCAGTTCCCCAATCTTCCCTCTCCAAACTGCTCCTGGACATATCATAAGACTCACCCCAAAAAATATCATTTGAGTTCAAGCTTGAGGCATAAATGAGAAAGAAAATGGTCCAAATTAAAAACCTTATTCCCTTATTCAAATCTCCAATAATTATTAGAGAGACTCATTTTCAAGCCCTTCAAGATCTAATCAGGTTCAGAGTGGACACGAACTTAAATTTGCTTGAATACATTAACGTAATTCTGGTACAGAATCAGGCAGATACTCCACAAAGATGCCAGTATTTCAGGAACTTCTGAACATGTCTTTTTTCACTGATATGAAGAGAGAGATCAAATTAGAGAACTGCAGTGTGTACTTACGCCAGTGTCAGCTCTGGTACAGTTAATATTTATTTTGTCATCCTGCAAACTAAGCATTTTTGACATTACAAAGGAATTTCAGGCTCCATATGCAAACAACTTGTCAGAGAACTGGAGCTGGAATCATTTCTACTTGTATTTGTCTGCTGTGGCCCCACAGAAGAAGAAATGCACAAGTTCTTAATAACAGGACACTGAAAGCTCAGAGCAAACTACAGGAAGCTCAAAATGACCAAAACTAATTCTTTTCAACCCAAGCTACAGGAATGCTAATTCTGCTGCAACATCAACACAATTTAACTAAATGCATTTATCTCATTTTTCCCCAATTCCTGAATCACAGAGTAACAAAAGTTATGAGGCCCAGAGGAAATCTATGAAGTGTGTCTCCAAAGCCAAGAGAAAAACCACAGAAATCCACTAGAAGAGTTTGGGATAAACTGGGCAACTCTGACCTCTGAATTC
>VZTN01028812.1:1664-20803 GCA_013400515.1 Erpornis zantholeuca
CTTTTATTTGCCAACATAAATCCCGAGATAATCTAAAATGGCATCCACTTCCTTTTCAAGTGTACACACGGCCTAAGATAGCAATTTTTCCCATTTCTTAATTTGTGCACATTTGAATTAGGACAAACTGGGATCAAGAGTGAAGCACTGTTTGAATGGAAGGAAACAGATTTTTTTTTTATCACATGTACTATATCCCCTTTTACTATCCTATAAGAACCTCTGAAATATCTTTATTTTAGATGGAGGGAACAACAAATGAAGATCCTATTTTGTTTTACAGACAACACTCCTTGACTTCCCTTGCTCCTTTAATAACATTAAAACTAAAAACTAACTAAGGAATTGATTTAGTACTCATGAGTACTTTACATACTGATAATCCAGTACTCACATGCTCTCAGCTTGCAATATCCAAATGGAAGGATTATGAGGCTCCACTAACTTTCTTCAAACTATATATTTATTAAGAAAAAAAAAGTTTAATTAGCTATTCAGCAGAGGGCAGCACTGATATATATCAAAATAGACAGTAAAATTTAAAGGTGGTTACTGTGGTCATTCACTTTTGAATTTTCTATTGACTGTCCATAAAAATGTGACATGATATTCGACTCCCCTGACACACCCAGCTCTCCTAGTGATTACACAAGCAGAATCTCACAGAGAGCAGGACTGGATTTAAATAGTGATGAACAGGCAAGTCCTCTGATTACTCAGTAAGTAATCCTCAAAATTAACAGAAGGGGCAACACCACACCTAGCTTTGTTATGAGCCTACTAATGGGCTTCACAGAGACCACTACACAGCAAAGGAATGGAAATAACACAACTGGTTTGAGCCATGTTTGAACCAGAGCACAAGGTCCTAGTGCTGCCCAGTGCACTGCTGGCCTTTCTTCTGACAGCACCAGCAGCCCACTGGGAAAACTAAAATTTCCCTATAATAATTAGAATCAGCTGCATATTGGCAAGTTGGAAATATCCTCAGGCATGCAACATTTTCTTTAATAAGCTTAAATTAATCAACAAATACACTGTGCATGTGTAAACCAGGCAGTTAAAGGAAAGCATCACTGTAATAGTATGATCACCATAATCACCACATTACTAAAAGTTATGTAGAAATGCTTTGCATATTTCAAACCTGTTGTGCCCTGTGGCAAAATCGTTCTGGTTTTTAAAAGAGAAATGTATTAAAATTGATACACTCTCCTTGAAACAATTAAACTCAATCTTCTCAAGCATTAATTAAGGCCTACTGTCATTCACTTTTTCTCAAGCTAGATTTATAATATTTACCAACTACTCAAAGACTAAACAGCACTGTCATTGCAGGTATGCTGTGAAGTTATCAAATCTTTACGCCATTGGTGTATTCCCTTTTTTTCTGCTAATGTGGACACTAATGAAGGAAAAGAAGGAAGAATTATAATATAGCTGAAAAAGAGAATGAGTACATTCAAATGGTGCCTTTTTTCACATTTTAGTGCACTCATTAGACTTAGGATGCATGGTCAGACTAGTGATACCAGCAAACCTTTTTTAATTGCACATTCTATTTGCCCCTGTTCTATGCATTCAACCTGCAGAGAAGAAAGACATTTAAAGATTACCAAGGCAAGTTTGTAATGAAGCGGATGCCTCTTTGTCTGTCCTTGCGCCAACAGCAGCAGAAGGGATACTAATTAGAGGGTGAATTATTAGCTTCCCATGGTGCACTGCAGGGGCATTAAAAATGAGTGTAGTTTGTTGCTTTCCTTTTAGATGGTTAGTACTGGTTTAATATATTCTTGTTTCTAGGTGAGCAGCAGGGGACAGTTTTTATTATTATAATTGTTGCATAATTACTGGCCTAAGGTTGCCTATTGTTAAATAAAAATGCTGAGATACTAATGTTTTATTGAACAGTACAAGTAGATAAAATTGTAATATATTTTCCTGAACAATATAAGCTTGTTATCTGGCAGCTTGGTGACAACTCTAAGTTGTCTTGTGGACAAAGACTCTGATTTTTTATAAAGACTAAGTATAAAATGGGGTTTTTTAAAACTTGAAATACATTCAACTTAAAAAAAGAAGTTTTATTTTCATTTATTCCAAAGGGAGTACCCAGGTCTGAGCAACGTAACCTGACCAGATTTTACCTGATGAGGATTGTGAACTGACCCCAGAATTAGCACCTGCAGTTCTCCTTTTTCTGTAGTCACAAATACCCAAATATATTCTAAATTTTCTGCCCATATTTTGCTTTTGTGATAATCCCAAACTAATTAAAATGTAAGAAATTAAATACAAAAAAACCTGAAGTAAAAATAAAGAAAATTAAGAAACATTCAATTTAAACCCAAATAAGAAATTTATATTTTCCTTGGTCCACCTTAGCAGAAGAGCTGTCTGAATTTGTAGCAAAAAGGTTTTCATACTTCATCTCAATTTCCTGTTGTGGTTCCTGCATGTCAGTAGGTAACAGGCTATTTTGATGTCCCATGGTTTATCCAGGTGGAGCTCTATCTGCCAAGCCACCTGCTCTGCATCAAAACTGCCTTGAGAGAATTCAGAATGCTAAGGATCAGCTCCTGTCACTTGTGTCCATGTCACATTTACAAAGACTTCTCTCTGAATTGTGCAAATTTGAAATGTAAGTCTCCAATCAATCATCCTAAGTAAACAAAATGCTATTTTAACCTCATCTGGTTCTTTCTACAAAGGAAGAGCAAAAGGACAAAAAAGAAAGGTAATTATTTGTAGTACTATTGAAAAAGGAATTATTTTCATGAAATTTTGCCAAAATCCACTTTAAAAGTTTCTTGGCATTGCACCAAACTAATAAATTATCAGCAAAGATCATACTTCTGATTTTTTTAATGGCAGAACCTCTTCATTTTTCTTACTTTCAGAAAAGTAAAACAACTAAGAAATAGTTAAAACTGAAGAATAATTAGAGGACAGAAACTAATCAGCTGCCTTAAAGAGCTCTTTAAATGGTCTTCCAATGTTTTTTTTTTACTGTTGAGCCTTCTAAACTGAAATATCTGGAGACAGCATCCTGTTGCCTTAGAAGCCATTCTCCCTCTTGATAACCTCAGTTTCCTAAGTTGCATCCCTGAAACCCTTAGTTCCAGAAGTTCATTTGAGATGCTGTGATTAGGAAGAACATTTGGGGAAAAAAAGCAAATGCTTTAAAGCTTTTACTAAACTAGTTTTTGGGTTTTTTTTTCTCTAAATTACAACTAAATAAAGAATCTAAAATTCTTTAAGAGAAGTACTTGTAGGTCCTCTGGTATATCCAAACACACAATAGGTCTCAGGGAAGAAATACTTAAGTATTGTTATAAAAGGAAAGAAAAGCGGATTGCACTGTCCATCCACAGCTGGTGGAACACTGCACACAATAGCCACCTTCCCCTACTCAAGTTGTCAGTATCCTTATTTAACTTTTTCCACCTTGACCTAGAAAATCCATCAGTCGTTTGCTATTTCTGTAATGAAATGCTGATCTATGCAAGCCTGTGCTGGCAGCACTCTCCAGCACTTTCCCTGCAAGGTTCTGCTGGCTGCCAATCTCCGGAAACCCCTCGGTGGTGTTGAACAATAAGGGATCGCTGACCTTTCCTTCCTCTCCAATGAAAGAACTATTTAAAAGCTAAGGCAACTGTGGAGATAACACGGGTAAGGAACTGATGGCCATCAGTGCAGTCTTATGCTATTGTGATTAAAGTTTTATTTCTGCAACACTGATATTGCACAAGCACCTCAAAGCAAAGACAAAAGAAATGGCTGTGCAGGTTTGTAAACTTCACCTAAGACAATACCCTGGGATTTCTATCTAGCCTAGCTTTGCATTTTTGATGTGGAAACTTCACTGTCAGAAAATCTCATTGCTTCCCACAAAAACCTTGGTGCAACTTGTTGTTGCTGCTTTTTTATATTTTAAAAATATTTTCCAGAAAGTGCAGGAAAAAATTTATACAGTTCCTTTCATTTTAGGAATTCACATTATTCAGTATTCCCATTAACAAATTATTTAATTTTTTTCTTCCTCTTTGTACTCATCTCATTCCTTTTTCTGGCTTCAAATTTATTTTTGTCCTCTTTTTCTGGGGTCAATGACCCCATCGAAAGTCTAAAAATGCTCAGTTATTATGTTTATGTAGTTCTGTGAAACTTTCCCTAAAAGAACCAAATAGAAAAAAGTCCCTTTGCTTAGCTCCATAAATTCAGGTATCAAAGCATTAAAATTGACTGTGCTAAAAAAAATGCTAATTTCAGTCACCTCTTCAGAGTCCATTCCAATAAACAGATTTTAAGCACATGCCCAAACTGAGTTAGAAAGAGACACACTTCTGAATAGCAATAATCTTTTTCATTTCAAGCTTAGGAATGCAAAAAAATATATTAAGTATATATCTATAATTATTTTATGTTCAGAAACTGATTACACAAGAGCTCGACTCTGAATGTGATTTTATAGTCACACAAAGACACAAAGGAAGGAAGCAAACACCTCTGGAAAGGACTTGGTATCTTTGCACTAACAGGTAACACTGACACTGTCCCTGCAAGACAGGCCCAGCTAGTGAGGAGTGACTGCTGGTCAGGCAGACACTTCACAGAAGGAGGGATTTCATGTGAAGCAGTTGAAGATTTTGCAACCCCAATTCCAAACCCAAAGAAGATGCTAAAACAAACTGGGACTCTTCATCCCGACTCGTGACGTAGGTCGGTCTGGCTGTTCACCCATTTAAATTATTTATACAGCCACATAACAGAGTATCAGAACTACTCACACTGGGAAACACACATTTAAGTGGTATTTAGAGGTTTTAATCAATGACTTCAGATAGGCACAAAACTGCTATTGGCTCTGACCCTGAACTGGGGGACAAACCTGTGGGGTTTTATCCTGCTTCCAACTCTACTGGTTACAAATCTAACCTGAAGACACCAGAACTGTCACAGGGTTCATCCACAAAGATTCAGCCAAGGGACATGAACCAACCTGCCCAAGTATATTGAGTATTATCAGTTTTAGTAAAACCCAGTTAAAATTTTATTTTTGGTTTTTTTCTGTTAAAATTAATCATGAATGTTAAGAGGCAATACAGTGTTTGTCCAGAATGAATGCAGTGAGCCTCCCAACTGAAATGCTTTTATTCCCTGGAACCAACAAGCATTTCTCTTGATAGTAAATTGAGAAGCACCAGAAAGAGCCATGCCAGTCTCTTGCACTGACATAGTTATTAAGTATTTGTATCATATGCTACTTTTTATAAGAATAATAACAGCTGTGCTTGTGATCATGAATCCTAGGAAAGGAGAGGCCAATCTTTGTCTCAGCAAGACCAGATAGGATTGAGCGGCACCTTAAAGGTCTCATTGTGTAAGCCTCGCTGCATTTGCTTTCATCATCTTATTTAAAAGAGAAAGGATTGCCCAAAGCAAGGGTAATCAAGACCTAAAGAGTGACTGCTTAAGCAGAATGACAGATGAATACAGTCGCTGTAAAAAAAGACAACACAGCACTAAGGAAAAGATCATTTAAAATAGGAAAGCAAAGAAAACGCCTTCAAATGCTTTCTTTTTACAATTCTATGATTACTAGAGAGAATTTTTGGCTGAAATATGAGTGTCCATTAACCTGAAGTTTGAGATGGTGAGGAAGGAGAATCAAAACTTAGTATTATGAGAATAGATTCCATTCACTGAACTGGATTGGTCCTGGTTTCAGCCTCTTTACAAAATAGGGAAAAGATACTGTGTGGTTAGATGCACACCATGGTGGGTAACTATTTAGAACCTCTTTCCTAAACATGCACATGGTGAAAATTTTTCCAAGAAAAATATAGAAACTATATAATGATATATAAGTGCTTTAAGTAATGGAAATAATATTCTTTAAAAAGTGGAATGTAAGGTAAGTTGGGACAACTTCCAAGGAAATAAACAGAGTTACCATAATGTAAAAGATGGTTGTTTTGCAATAGGAGAGGGGGCAGACTGGGGAAGTGGGTGAGAGAGAGAAAGGGATGCTGCAGGGAATGAAAGGGAAGAAGGGATTTCAGAGAAGAGAAAGAGAAAGAGAATGTCAAAAAGAAGGTGTAAGTAAAGATGGGAGAAAAGAAGGTCAGAAAAGAAAATAACAGAATACAGGACAAAAAAGAAGAAGAAAATGTGGGGGAGAAAGGGTGAGAGAGGAAGAAACGGGAGAAGGGAGGGAATGGCAGGGCAAGGTCGGGCAGGTTCTCCAAAAAATTGCGCTCTTATGTCATGCCATACAACTTAGTGATGAATAAATGCAGCATTAAAAATGTTTGGGAGTTACATTAGGAAGACCTGTCCATTCTAATATGCATTAGTCTCTTTTTTCTGTTGTCCATATTTTCCATCAGTACATAGCAAACCTAAAAAGTAAGAAATTCATGTACTCTAGCCATCAGTATATCTAGCTGTACATTCATATTCTGGTAAATGTATTATGGTTAGTTCTAGAGTTTGATCAACTGCATGTACCTCATTCAGAGGGAGGGCTACTGTTGTTTGAAATCTTTCCATCTCACAGTAGATGCAGAAATGTAAAATTCTAATATATTGATTCCACTCGATGTCGGCAAATTCAAATCTTAGCGTGACTGGTGAGGATACTGTGTCAAATAAAGGCAGCTCCAGTGACATCTCTAAGATCTGCTATCAGACTGGAATGAATGCCAGTGTCAACAAAGACACTCATCCTCAGCTGTTCTGAAGGGTGTGAATCTGTATTAGAAAAATATCATGCAGAAATTCATGCATTTAGGTCAAACCATGTGTTACTGGTATGACCCCAGTACAGAACTACTGTCTGAAGTTTACACATCGTGGTAGTGGTGCCAAATATGCCTATGACAATGCAAAGAACATAGTGATAAATCACCACAGACAAAGCTGTAGTACTAGACACTACAATAGACCAATAGAATTTTAAAGGCTAAAAAAATACACTACTCCACAATAAATAATGCAGCAAGTGATTTGTTGAGGTTTTTAAATTTTCCTTGTAATTTAACTCTTATTGAGGCCTCTAAAACAGTGAATAAAAACATTCTGCAATGCTTTTATTCATCCACCTGCTCCCATTTTCATAAAGAGTTATTCATGTCAACCCACAACCCTGTCATTTCGTAATGACACAGACCATGGCTATGGGCCTTGTTGTCATTTGCAGGAGCTCATGTTCCTGCAGGAGGATCGAGGGTTTGGAAAGCGCACAAGGAGTAACCCTGAAAGTGCTCATGGAAGCTTTGTTCAGTGTCTCACATAGGTGTTGGAACTGAACACTCCCTGGCAGCTCCATATACATGAATGAGAGCAATTGTATGAGCTGGTTACATCATATGTGGTGCAATACAGGGAAAATAAAGTCAGCCTAAGGCCCTCAGCATGGCACCAATGAATAAAGAGAGCATGGGAAGGGAATAGAAGGGAATAGAACCTTTGCAGTTTCTGCAACACTTCACTGACTACTATGGTCTATCCAGCATGAATGCTAATCATGCTAATCATAGCTTTAAGTTCCATTAGACTGCCAGAACTGTAAAAAGTGGTCTTATTACAATTAACAGAGACTTTGAAAGTTACTTTTTGTTCTAGATCAGAAAAAAAAAATGGTTATTGCAGCTCCACACATTTATCTAGCTACTGGATGAATATTGTAACATCAGAAAAGGTGCCAAAAGGTAAACCTCTCTTACAGGCAGAACAAATTCATTTACCGCCAGTAACATAAATATTTGATTATTGATTTGGGTGTTGGCAAACAAAGAAGACAAAAATTTACTTAGGGAAAATACCAGGTTCAACTTCATTAGGTCCCTCCAGACCCCTCTCCTGCCTGCCTTATTATCACTGTAGGGCTCCCTCAGACCCTTCAGGGAGCCCATGAGTGGTGCAGGCAGTCAAGGTCAGTGTACAGAGCTTTCTCCTTGCTGTTCCTTGCCCCTCACTCGTTTCCTATGCTCCACAGGATGCAGTCCCCTCAGTGATGAAACTGCTCTGGCATGGGCTTATCCACAGCCCACAGTCTCTTTGAGGACATACCTGCTCCTTTGGGGTGTGCATGCCCTGCCATGGAGCAACTGTCCCTCTATCTCACTGTTTGTTCCCTCTGATCCCTCTTTCCTCCATTCTTCTGCCCTGTGTTATGTTTTCACAGAGGTGCCACAAACTCCTCCAAATGGCTTGGCTTTGGCAGCTGCTCTGGCACAGGGCAGCCCCTGGACTTTTTCCACAGAGGCCACCCCTGCAGCCACCTCTGCCACTAGAACCTTGTCCTTTAGACCTAATACAGAAGTTAGCAATTATTAGCTGGCCTGTAAAATCCTAAAGGACATAAGGACTCATCAGGAGCTTTCCTCTTCAGAGACAGAGAGAACACATTTGCAAAATCAAAAGGGGATTTTTGAGTGAATTAGTTATGAATGCAAATGAAAAATAAAAGGAAAAAACTTAAGAGTCTTTTTCATCAGCTCATGCCACTAATGTCTAATTCAGGTGGATTTTTTTCTGACCTTGGAATAGTAAGAAAAGATAGGGCTCGGGTTAATTTCATTAATATAAAAATGCTAACACTATCTCATTCACCATCTGCCTTTTGTTCTTTCCTATTTAATAAATCAATGCACTTGTAATCCCATTTAAAGATGATGTTTTAATGTATTCAACTACATCAGGGAGGGTTCCATTCAATACTCCTTTAATAAAAATGGACTTCTAAAAATGATTTAGGGTGTTTAGGACATTGTTGGCCTTCTTTCTTTTCTATTTTTCTTTGCAACTCATGGATCACTAATGATGGCATTTTCGCCAAGCAGCCGTGACATGCTAAATTAGTCTATATCCTTATGGCAATTTAACAATGAGCATTAACTATTACATTTTAGAACCAAACAATATCATTGATACAAAACTAGGAGTTTTTCAAAGGAAGATAATTAGAAGAAGAGCAAAGAATCTTTAGTGCTGAATTTTTTAATGAAATAGATGAAAAATTAAGCATGTAAAACATGACAGATGAAGAAGCCAAAAAGACATACAATTTAGTAAAGTATAAAATGCAAACTGTTCGTTCCTATTTATCAGTACAACAGGGAAATGTCAAGGAGTTTTAATGCTTAATGAGCCCATCAAGCTTAGAATGCACCAATTGTACCATTTTAGATAATTGGCTACAACATTTTTGTCTCCTCCTCTTCTTCGCCTTCAACACAGCAATGCAAAAACTGAACATCTTGCCTGGACTAAATTACACCTTTTACAGTACATGGGGTAGTTTGTGGCTGATTTTTGATGAAGGCAGTTCAGACAAGATTTCAGGAAGGATTCTTGGTTTTTGACATGGCTGACATTTGTTTTGATAGATTACAACACAGTTAATACAAGTAATGGTGGGACAATAATCAGTTCAGCTCCATTAGGATGTTGCTTCACCTTTTGTTCAATCTCACATTAAACCTAAAAGGCGCTGTTAAGCTATCCATATCAGACATACAATATTGATGTCAGATTTATAGTACAGAAAAATTAATTACTGGCATTATATTAACTAATATTCTTAGAGATCTGGTGATCTGATAATTCCAAGATAACCTGTTGGGTATTTTAAACGAGTTTTCTAACCTGAAGTTACATTGTTTTAAAAAAATTAAAAGTATATCCTTAAGAACCCCCTTGTTCTTGTAGAAACCATGCATTGGATTCTCTCTCTGCAGAATCCAATGTCAAGAAGATCTTTTTGGTTCCATCAGTTTCCCTTAAATTATCTTCCTATCAATAGAGGCAGCAATGCTGAAGATTATCCACACAGGGAATATTTCATCTCCTCCCTCTAAATAATGCTGCCCCTTTAAATCCCAGTAATTATGTTTTATTGGTATAAGACCTCAAAGATCAAAAATATACCAATAAAAAAAAAAAATCCATGCTGAGTGATTGATACATATTACAATTGTTAAGGGGCAGCTGACACCAGCTGGCTTCATGCTTCATCCAACGTGCCCATTAAACCTGCCCTGCTGCTCTGAATGAGTTCACAGAGCTGGGTCCCTGGCAAAACCTTGGAATGCTGTCAAGCCACACAATCATAACTATTCAATACAGTGTGCATAATTGTATCAGCAGGGAGACAAAAGGTTGTTATTATCACTGAACAACTAAAAGGTACAGAGCTTTACTCAGTAACATTAGCATTTATATGCTATATAGTAACAGTGTCTTTCAGATCATCCTGATTGGGAAATATTGATCCTTTCATCTCAACAGCTGCTAAGCTTTACTAGGTTGCAGAATGACCAAAAAAAAAAAATAGAAGTTGGAGAGAAAAAGTGGCAGGAGGGAAATGAAACACAAAAATGTGTAGTTGATTAAGTGGCTGGAACTACCAGGTTTGTGTTATGTATTGATTCTCACAAATTTTTTTTATTTATTTGATTGATGACAATGGTGTTTCATGTCAACTAAAGCCACAATGATATTTTACAGCCATGTTTGTGAGAGCTGAACTAAATGAGAACAATTGGATCAGAAGTCACTCAGTCACATTTCTTTGATTTAGTGAAGCAGGAGCCCATGGTTATTGTGCTGTTGCTAAAACCATCAGTAATTAAAGCTGAGTGCCTAAATCTTTGAAGTTCATCAAACAACATGCCCAACCTGCTTGTTTATTGCTAGAGATGTGCTAAACCTTTAAGTCAACTAACCCAGTTGTGTGAAGAATTGAAGAACCACAAGAAGTATTTTTTACTCAGAAAAATGCCCTTATTCTTTAAAATATTATTCAACAGATAGCTCTGAATTTGTTTGAGAAATGCAGAAACAATACGGTTTTTGCTGATGCTTCCCATGCTATTTTTCCATGAAAATGGAAAAATATTACATTCTGAAAATAAAATCAATTAGAAGAACAATGAGGTTCTGATTAGGAAAAACAAACAAACAGACCATAATAGCATACTTGTTGGGTCATTTCCATTCAGCAACACTTTTGAGGAATTTACTTAAGTTAAAGAATATACTTAAGATAAAGCATGCGCTTAAACAATTCATTGAACCTCAAAATATTGCTTTTAAAAGACAGTCCAGTACATTTCAAACTTTGACTTTCATAGGATCTTTAACAGAGGGGGATGAGCTGTGGCATTTTTCTATTGATAGTTCTAATTACCATGTTTTACTTTAGAAAGCCATAGAATGACAGAATTGGAAAAGCTCTCTAAGATCAAATCCAACCAAAGGCCAGTAAATTGCTCTTCTTTTCAAACATAAAAATACATTAATTCCCTGAGATCTCCACCTGAACCAATCTTCAGAACCTATCTTCTCTTAAACATAAACTTGAATTATAAAAATTTCACCTATGTTTCAAAAATATACTACTTTTAAAGGTCTTGGTAACTCACCTGTACTTGTCACTATAAGGGACTTTTCAATGTTTTTGCACATGTAAATTAAATAACTTATTTAAATAACCTGCAGTGACACACAGGTGAAAAAATATCTTTTGCCAGGCAAGAGTAGTCCATGTTTGCAGAAAGAAATAAACCTAAGAACACACACTAAACGTGTCCTATGGAAGTTCCTATTAGAAACACATTTCCAATAAGACGAAGTTTGAAGTTTAATTTTTTTCCTTACTCCAACAACAACAGTTTGTAGCAGTTTAAAGCTTGTGAAAAAAGCAAGGTTTGGCTTTTCCCTCTTTCCTGTGCTCCAGTGAACGTTTAGTTCACTGCGTGTTGGTCAGCCTTAGTGGGTTCCAAGGGGCACAGAGCAGAAAACAGCTCTGTCCTGCTGGAAGGGTCAGTGCCATGCTCAGTGCTCCAGGGCTGCTCCCTGCCCTGGTCCCCCTGAGCCAGGGGAGCAGATCTGCTGCAGGAATAGCTGAGATCACATCCACAAATGCATGGAGAGCAATTACCTCCACTTCTCAGAAACATCTAGGAGCCAGTTAAAACTCAGAATTTTGCTTTCTTACTAAATTTTAACTTTTGACTTTTTCCCTGGTTATTTTTTCTTGCTTCTTGTGAAAGTACATTTTTAAAGGGTCAGATTCACAATTTGTTATATCTCTACAAAATACCTTTTTTGCAATAAATGTCAGCAATATAATAGCTGAATAATGAGAAATGTAAATGTTTTATTTTCATGTGTTTACAAGTGTTAAAATTATTTCAGTTATTTTATTTTTAATCAGCTACTATATTGTCTTGTTATGATGCAGCAGCGAGGACCTATATTAGCCATTATAAATCACACATAAAATTAGGAAAGTATAAAGCAAGAAAAAAAAATTATAGCAGAAAAAATAAAATATTAACAGAAAAATAAATTTATTAAAATAAATATTGAATTTTCTGAAACTTGCTGGTCTAGCTACTCTCTGTACCAACGAAGTACATCATGCAGTAAAATTATTTTGTCAAACTCAGGGGCAGCTGTGCTGGAAGAAAAATGTTATTTAAATAAAGTCACTGCTTAAAATATTTAATTGGATTAACATGAAGTCAACTGTCCTAAATAGCTGAGATGTAATTAACTATGTAACTAACAGCTTCAAACAATAAAAAACCTTTATTGACCACTTTTGTTAGCCAATGCTTTTTCACCACACAAAAAAAGACAATTTAATACAAGCTGGTATGCATAAGAGTAAAAAAAGGAAGCCAGATAATGAGAACTGGAGTTAACATTCATTGATTCATATGAAGAAAGAAAAAGAACTGCTCTTTTTACCAGCAGCAGATTCTTCTTGTAAGTAACACACCAGAACTTTAATTTTCAGGACACCAGATGTGGATCTTTCAGTACAAGGACTCTCCAACAGAGCATCCTGATGTGTTAGAGGGGGCGGTTTTATTATTTTGTTTTTATCCTGATGGCCAAAAGCTTTCTCAGTATAAATGACCCCAACCATGTTCATTTTGAGATATATCAAGGTCAGTTCTGTAATGAGAAGCATCTTTCTTAGTACAAACTGAAAGTATTCAAGGTATCTCTATCACTTTCAAGGTAGTTCTGATGCCAATTCCTATCGCATTGCCTTTACACAATAAATATATATTTCCATATCTATTTTTTGGCAGACTTACTTCTGTAAAACAACAAAAGGCAGAATTTAACCACCTGTCAGAGACCTAACCCCTAAGATTTCCAAATATTTTTAGGGATGAACATGTAAGATGTAATTGAAAGTTGATCTCCCACAAGCATTCAGCAGCTAGATCTGCAGGGCTCACTGTTGGTTCTGCAGAATGTTTGGACACCATGGTGCATATGCTGTAACTTTCAGGTATTTCTAAGGAAAGAAATGACCGATCCAGGCACCAGTTTATGTCACATGGATGCAAACTTTGTGCCTTGTTTTCTGTTACAAAACAGTAAACTTAGAAGTCACTGTGAACATGTATCAAGGATCGAATGAGGTAGGGTTGCTGTGCTGTTGCTGCCTTGCACCAGCATGGAAATACACAAGGATCTAAGAAAGACTTCAGCAGTAGCCACTGAAGCCAGCAAACCTTGCCTTTAGCTGTCTACTGCCCTGGGCTCTGGCACAGGCTTAGCTGGTGTCAATCCAGGACTCTGCTCTGCAATTTAATGTGCTTGCATTTCTCCTCTCTACCTGTAAAACAGTGATACAGCAAAAATTCCTATTCATATTATGGGGATGAATGTTGTCTTGGTGGATAAATAAGAATGTAGGTAGCCCAGGATGTAGAAAAACCATTCTTCATTACTTCACTGCACCAACTCATAATAACACAATATAGCAACCATGAGGCCTTTTGGTTGTGTACTACAGTAAAACAAATATTTGAAAACCATTTTCAAAAGAAAGATGGAAGTTAGTATGAGATACTTAGAAATGTTGTAGAAATTGGATGGGGAAGTCAATTACAGGCTTAATCCAATCAAGTGCTGATAAGCCATGACTCACTGAACTGCTGTGGGATACCCAGGGCTCATACTTTTATGATTGTTATCACTCCTTTTCAAAATTTAGGTTTAATTTTAATACTTCCTGTTCAGGTTCCCCAAGTAAGAGAGAAGCCATACCAAACATATATTTAGGGATGTATGCTAGGTAATAATGCCATTAATCATATTTTAAAAGATACCAATCACTTTGTTCAGTTAAACAGAAATTACTAGTTTAAAAACATATCTTTTGTATTTAAAACTAAAATTCAATAGTTGTAGTAGTTAGCAAGGCGTACCACTCTGGTTGTTCTATCATACTTATGCAGTATCTGCTGAGTCACATGAATTTAACACCCTGGGAAAAACTTGAATATTATCAAATATTCTGCTTTATCTGGTAAAAAAAACAAGCAAACAGATTGGAGAAAGGGACTTAGCACGACCAAGAACCACTTGCAGTTCCAAGTCAATGTTAGGCTCTACTGTTATCTCTACCCAGGTGTTTGACCAGTTGCTTTAAGCCATGGGAATCTCTCATTCTCACAGGCAGCATCCCAGCCTTGCTGAGCAGCAAGAGCAACAAGTTTTCTTCCAGACGTGGTTGACACGTCCCATCAGCAGGATGTGGGCTCTGGAACCTGTGCTTCTGCATGAGGCACACATTTCTTGCTCCTGTTCTGCTGTGTGGGTGTCATTCTTCAGCTGAACTGGTTGTAGACACAGACCTGTATCCCCTACAACCCTTCAGGTGTGTTCGGGCCCTGGTTCAAAGTTAACTCAAATCTATGGAATTGTTCCCATGGGGGCTGGCAGACTTTAGTTCAGTCCTTTGCTAAGCATTTCTGGGAGGTATCCCCATCCCTCACTTGGGTTACAAATAGATCCCATTTTGTTCTGATGCCAGATAGTGCTGTGCAATGGACAAGTAAGATATAGGCTGAATACTCAATATTTTGAGCCAACCATAGGGAACAATAATCCTGTTCATGCTTCTCAGGTATTTTAGCAGCTATGCTGATAAAGCACTATTAAAATTCAGGATCATAAAAATCCTAATGCAACTGCTAAAACTTTGGCAACATATTTTTAATTTAGATAGTTACTGTGAATTCAAAAGTCTCTAACTCTAATCTATTCTGGCAAATAGAGTTACAAAGCTGAAATGCAGACATAATTATCAGCAAATCACCAGCAAGTGATTCAAGTACCTTTATCTACTTCATCTGATGTGCACTTGCTTACCTGATGTGTACTTGCTTAACTTTAATTGTAGGGGTTTTCCTCTCTTTTTCAGAGGATTTACAATAAAAATCTGGTATCAGTATATGGGTTATGTGACACCTACTTAGCAGACAGTGCAGTAAGTAATCTGCCATAACACAGGATGGGAAGAAACTGCCTGAATGCTGATCTGTTCTTTTCCAGTCTTAACCACTGCATACAATTTTACTGACAACACAAGAATCATTCACATCATACAAGTCAGAAGTGTGTAGGCATCATCCTTTCCTCAGAAGAGATATATATCTAAGTCCTGGGTTTATATAAAATAATAAGTAAAGCCAAGTTCATATCCTGGGCAGTTCCACTGAACTCATCTTAAACTTTAAATATATATGCATATATCACATAAATACTAAAGTTCTTAATTTTTCTCACAAAGATGCTACATGAAACAAGAGTTCTGGCCATTTAAGCTTTAGAAAAGCCCTGTTTTGGCATTGTTTAACTTAATAAAATAAAAATAGTGCTTCTATATTAGAAAACTGTTTGTAAGTAGTGACTATAAAGCTAAAAAAATGTGAAATGCATTCTAGAAAACTCTAAATAAGTTCTACACTCAAAGACCAGAAAACCCAAGAAAGAACTACACCCTGTTATCAAAATCTATACAGCCAGCTTGATGTTGAAAACATGCTGATCAAATGTGCATCTCTCCATGATGCAAAGGAATGGTTCTTATCATTCCAGAGACCTTGTATCACTGAGACCTAAATCTACCAGGGTAAATAAGCGTAGGCTCAAACATACTGACATGTTGGAGAAAATAAAGTGGCCACATTTATTCACTTTGCTATCCTCCTTTCCATGCCCTGTCATAATTACATTTTTAAAAGACTGGCTCGCTAAAGGCATCTCTCTAAATTACAAATAAATGTTTAAAGAACATGAAAAATGCAACAGAAAGCGAACATGGATGATCAAGAGGGCATTTTTCAAAAGTATGTATGATCAACAGAAACAAATTTTATGCAGAGATTTTTTTCTCACTAGAAAAACTTTCAACCCATAAAGCCAGAAGCACAATAGATTTCATTTCATGTTAGCATGAGCTGAATTGTACTGGTTTATTGAAATGACATGAAGTTTTTCTTTTCCTTCAGATCAATGTGTAAATGTGTCAGTGTGTCGCAGAAATCCCCTGGCAGGAGGCAGGCAACAAAAAATGTAGTCTGTATGTAGTGCATCTCAAATGAGAAGTTGTGAGTAACTTCACAATTGCAAAAGCCATTTCCTTTTAAAGACACCATTTGGATTAGGAGCAAGTGGGTTTTTGTGCCATTAGAGTTTTGTTGAGCATGTATGAGTCTTGAGTTGGTAATATCCTAAGCATGTACATGGTCCTGCTGGCTGCTCTGAGGTTGTTCTAACTTAGCCTGCAAAAGTACTAAATAAAATTAGACATTGCAGGGTAAAGATGGAACACTGACTCACGCACTATGGGAAATAAAGGCAAAACCACTCAGCATCATGAAGGATCACGTCCTGATTGCTAGACATGAAGTAACCAGAAAACCATACATAGTCAAATCCAATTGCTTGAGCATAAAATTTTAGGTTTAGAAATGATACAAATAAAGAAGCTCAGGAATATGTAGGACATGCATCACAAAATTCTCCTTACTAGCTCATATGTTCCATATTCTGATAAAAATCACTTCAGCTCTTTGCACCGTTTGTCTTTTGTGCCCTATGTCCATTTTGTACGAACACAACAAAACTAATTTGGCTGAAAGGCAAATCTTTGGCAGGACACAATGGAATCCTGTGAAATTACAAAGCAACCTATTGGCCAAATACATTCTGATGGATTTGTTTACTTGACATGTACAGCTCAGCTGTCTTGATGATCAGTCTTTTCCAGAAATCCCAGCTAATGTTAATTTCAGTGAAATTTTCATGCTATCTCCAGTGTAATGATCAGAATCTGGTATTTACTCTGAAGAAAATGAGGAAATAGTTTTGAATGTTCTAAGAATTATCTAGACTTCTTCATGCTAGAGCAAGTTTTTGTAGGTAACTATAAAAACTTGATAGTGATCATGAAAAAATAAACTTGGTCAAGCATCATTCTAATGTACCTCATCTAGTAATTATTAAATAATTTGTATTTTTGTCAGAAGAATTTATTTATATTGTCTTATTTTAAGAACACCCATAGAGTTCTAGCACCCTAGTAGCATATACCAAGCCAAGTTCTAATACCAAAAAAAAGTTATACAGAAAAAGTATTAAGTGGAGGAAGTAATTATCAAGATAACTTTCTACCTTCTACAGATGTTATTCACTTCAAGTAAGGAATCTGGATGGCTTGGCTGAAGACACAACAGTGATGCATGTAAATGTCCATGACACTGGAGACAAAATTATTTGACTGCCAGATAATGGGTGGAGCAAGTTCTTGTTAGATTTCTACAGATGAGAGATTGTTGCTAATTTTTATCAGTGTTGCAAAATTATTTCATCATGGTTAAGTCTTTGTTTTGCTAGGCAAAATTAAAATAAAAATACACAGCACAGTATGTCCCCACTCTAACACCTTTACATTAGTAACAAATGGGAACGATAGGATTGATTTTCTGAAATGCACAGGAAATCTTTGAAATGAAACTATATTTTTAGAGTACTCATCTGGATCTACAGCCAACTGTCAGAAGCTGCTGAATAGAACACCTAAAGGAGTGCTCTGGGAAGGCTGGTAAAAGAAGAGTTGGGAGTGTCATGAGAAAGTAACCCTGGATTTAATCAATGCTAGTCTGACCAGCAGAGAGCTCTAACGAGTGAGCAGTGGTAACGTTTGCCTGAAATGCTCCTCTTGAGTCTCTTGACTAAATGAAGCAACTTATATTTTGTCCAACTGGATGTAAGTAAAAATATCTTTAAGGGAGAAAGGACACAGAGACGAATATTTTTGAGCTAGGATCCTCATAAACAGCCATCCCTGAGAGGAACTAAGAGCAACTCTGTCTACTTCATTGTTATAAATAAAATAAATCACCAAATAGGAAAGAGACACAGCATGTGGACAGGATTGGTGGAGCAGATTGGGAAATGTTTCTGCTTATCATATCACACAATATAATCCAAGGGGAGATGGAAACTTTACCTATTTGATTCTTTAATGTAAATTAATTTTTTTACTTGTCAAAATTATATCAAAAACCCAGTGAAAAGAACAGACTATTATTTTTAAAAGTAAACAAACAGGACAGCTTTGATTTGAAATGAAAACAAACAGCAATGAAAGGATAAGCTTTCATCATTTTGGAGACCTTGGCATTCTTGCAGATATAGTCATGAATTAATCATTGAAAACCTTAAACTCAAAAGATCATGCATTTTCCAATGCAAGTAGTCTCTAAAGAGTACAGAAAATGGTTATTGAATTATAGTTCTTTAAACTCCTTGCATCAGGAATCTGTTTCACACACAGCTAACTGAAAGAATAGCATGATGCTAAAATCCCTGTGATCTTACAAAACCAAAGAAAATTGTGAGTAGGCACTAGCGGTATGTCACCATGTATAACAGTACTAAAACCTGTTAACAAAACTACTACACATATAGTAAACAGCAGGAGTTTTGGAATGCCATGCAGCTTTTAAATTATTAGCACTAATTAGCCAAATCAAAAAAAGAGATCAGGAAACACATTAGAAGTGAAGACAAGTCTACCTGTATTGCTGTGTCAAAATTACATTTCCAAACAACCAATTAGTAAAGACAACCTTTCAGCCCAATAAGCCATATGTAAAGTGGGACGGCTTCATTACAGTGGCTCCCTAATTAAAATGTAAAGGCTGCTGATCATTGCATAATTAAACAACATGTCATGTGGTTTCATCTGGCAATGGCAAGCAGCTAGGCCTGAAATCATTAATGACTAAGACGCCGTCTAAATGAGTCCA
>VZTN01028815.1:3995-14848 GCA_013400515.1 Erpornis zantholeuca
GCTGATTCAGCAGCACAGGGTGTTCCTTTGTTTATGCTTTTGTTTTAAATAGTCAGATACTCTGAGTATCTCCAATTGATGCTGCTCAGTTTATTTACACTTTACTTCTGTGAGTAATGTAGCATGGCAGGACTCCATGTGCAGCTGGTAAGGAAGGGATGGATATTTCTGAACGGGGAGACGAAAATTTCTTTTCTTGGGTGAAATGCTGCCTTTAAACTCATCATTACAAGGAACTNTTTGCTGGGTCTCTCTAGGTTTTTCTTCATCTTTCTTGGGCTCTGGAATCTCCCTGGAAAAGTACTGACTTCTCCAGTTAACACAACCTAGAAATGGACCAGAAGAGACTAACTGCCTCTCAGATAAAGCAATGTACTCTTAACATACAGCAATGTCAAGTTGCATCTCCCTGACATGCATAAATCTAATTTTTTTTCCAATATAACTCAGTATCCCTTTCTGCCTTTCTGTTGACTAACTGATACTTCCCCATTTATTTGTATATTTAACTCTTTCTTCGTCATTTTTGGAATCCATTACTGTGTTTGCTGCCATCACAGCCAGTGACTAGCTCTTCTGTTGCCATCTTGGCTCCTGAGGTAAGATGGCTGGTATGTATGTTCCACTTACTCTTGGATCGGGCACAACTTTTGCAATTTGTACTATTCAAGCTAATAATTAAAATACTGAGAATAATAGGATCGGAGTGAAACCCAGTGGGATCTCATAGCCTTCTAGTATTTTAATTTTACAGGTTATCTACGGGAACTTTTGTTTCAAGACACATTTTGAAACAACTCTATTCTCATCACAAAGTGCTCATAGATATCTGAATGAATACTCTGGAAGGAAAGCTTAACATCAAGCTTCTGGGCTCAACCCCTTCCTCAGCTCTGCAGACTTAGATGACACTCTTGGAAAGAGACACTTTGGGAACAGGGATTATCTCTCATCTCTCATTAAGGAATCTTTGCACTTTCATCTACAGCACCTCACATACGTCACTGAAGGAGTCTTGAATTGAAAGAGTCAAGACAAAAAATAGCTAGATGGGCCAGCTAAGTGCAGTCCCATACATTTTTGTGTTCCCTTGTCATGCATTGTTTTGCTGGCAAATATATAGCAGAATTCAGTAGAGAATATGTCTTTATCCCAATGATCGAAAGAACTTCAGTGGGAGAGGTCCTTAAACCAGACAGAACATGTATGGGACTGACTTTGCTCTTCTTCTGAAGCACAACTGTAGACCTTAGAAAAGATAACATCAATAAGCTAGTACACAATTTCATGCGTCTAGTTTCATGCCTAAGTTTGGACCTTTGACTTTCTATGTACTTCTCATATTTAAACATTTTTCATGATCCTACAATGCAAAAATCTTTGTTCTTCCCCTCAAATTAATTTAAGATTTTGTCATCCTTCCACCTTGTGAGAACAAAGAAAACAATGAGAGCTCATCAGAACAAAGGGAATGGAAAGGGAACTGTTCAGAATATAAATTAAAAAGTGACATTGGCTGTAACTTCTGCTAATACTGTAAGATGAAAATCACAGCGTGCTTCAAAAAAGCATGTTTTCTGAATTTTGGTTTGTATAAGGCTTGTTGTTATATGCTCTTAGAAAAAAACGAAACAAAACAAAAAAACACCCAGTTATAAGCAATTTGAAAATAATGCAGTATTTTTATAATGTATGTTCCTTCCATATCAGAATTATAAGGTTTTACAAGCTGGTTGAAGAGAAAAAAATTACACAATGCTACTCTCCAAATAAAATGAACAAGAATACTAGTGATGGGTCGAGGTTTGGGCAAGCTTTTAGTACGAGTAGAGGTAGGCAAAAGAAGCTTATGGATAATTGATTATGTTCTTACTGTGTTTCAAGTGTTCCTGTCTTTCCTTTTAGCTCTCTTCTTTGCTTTAAAGTGGACTTTTTTTGCAGTTTTCTCGAATCTATATGTATTCCAGGTGCTCAAAAGATTTTATCCATATCAGATAAAAATCCTACCTTCTAAGGAGACTGTGGAGTAGGAGTGGGCTGCAACCGCTAAAATTGAAAAACAATTACAGGCTTGGTTTAACTTGATTAGCATGATTATCAGGAGGAAGTTTTAACAGATGAGATATTTGGATAAGCAACCGGGCTTCAGAGGAACAGCAAATTAGTCAAACAAAGAACTGCTTAAATCAGATAGAACAAAGGGAGTTAGTTATCTCTCACTAGTGGAGATACCTACACAGGATCCAAATTAGATCTCATTATTTCAGGAACTTTGCTGGCCTTTCTGTTAAATATTGTTTTAAGGTAATACAAAATGGAGCATGTGAACAATGGGAAATAAAACTGTTCACTACTTTGAAAATACTAAAAAGCAGGGTTAAAAGAGAGGCTGGCAAGAGACCAGTAGGGTGTGAAAGGTGGGGAACCATATGGTGCAGCATGGTGCTGCACGGAGGCAGATAGGAGAAACACCCATGTTTGGTATATAGAGATGTGAAGACCATGAATTAATTTTTCTGAACAGTCATGTAAGTGGCCAAATACAAACCAATCACATTTGGCAGTAATTATTAAGTAACTCTTAATAATTATACAAGGGACCTCATTCTACACTAGCATGAAACTCTTTATTTCCTTGGAGTATTTTCCCTCTAGTAAAGTAAACAGTAAGTCATTTAGAGACAATGCTATTTGCTACAATTTTGACCCATATTTATAAACAGTTTAGGCATCATTGGGGGTTCTGTTTTCATTTTTGGGGTTTTTTTTTTAATAAATCTTTTATACACTGACAGAAGGATTTTGAATGCTGAAATGGGTATTCTAGAGGTCAAAGGCATAATTGCTTTACACAGTTATAACAAGAACATATTAAATATTTGGAGAAAGACTGCCATAGGCCACATTCTGTAATGTCTAGCTTTGTAGAAGCAGCTAATGAATAGTTGGAACAATATTTTGTTTCTAAATACTGTGATCTGATAAATATCTTCCAGTGGTGAAATGTGAATGGTGGTGCTTAGCACACTAAACACTCTAAAGGATGGTGTGTGTACATTCCTATTAACATATAGTAGGGTCTACAGATGACTTAAATTAGGTCAGTAACCTCTCCACACAAGGCTTCTGTATGGTAATATAAAATTAACTTAAAGTCTTAACTTGAACTGGTGTAAAAATCACACTATGCAATATTTACCTCTATCTAACTGATGGTTTTGCATTTCTAGGGCAGAAATCAGGAAAAAAGTAGTTTCCATACCATGATCTACCTCACAGAATCACAAACTCACAAAGTCACATAACAGTACAAGAGATGATGTTGGTGGGAACAACTGGAGATTGTCTAGTTCACTCCCTGATGTATGTTCTGCTGTAATAAGTTGCCCAGTTTGTCTGTGACAGTCTGCAAGGTTGGAGACTCCACAGCCTCTCTGGACAGCCTGTTTGAGTGCTCAACCACAACCAGAGCAAAAATGTGTGTTCTTACATATGTGTGTGCTCATTACCTCTTATCCTGTCACTGGGCACCACCACCGAGAGGAGTCAGCGTCCCTCTTCTTCATTCCCCCTGTTTAGCTATTTAAATATATTGGTAACATACCCCAAGCCTTCACCTCTCTGGGCTGAACAGTCACACCTTGTCACACTCTTGTACAAAACTCACACTCTTCTTGTACAAAAGATGCTCTGGTCCCTTAACTGCCTGTCTGGTCCTTCATGGCTCATGGACAGCTTGGTGTCCACCAGAACCCCAGGTCCTTCTCCACAGAGCTGCTTTCCAATACGTCAGCCCAAGCCTGTGTTGGTGCCTGGGGTTATTCCTCCCCAGCTGTAGAATCCTACACTGGCCTTTGTTGAATTTCCGATAGTTCTTCTCTGCCCAGCTCTCCACCCTACTGGGGTCCTTCCAAAGGGCTGCAGAGCCCTCTGGGGCGTTGGCCACCAGGCAAACTCAGTGAGGAGCATTCTCTCTTCAGCCTGCCAGCAGGTCTTGTCCTTGAACCATCCTGAGGGCCTGCTGCAGGCTCATGGTCAGCTTGCTGTCTGCCTGGACCCCCAGGTCCTTCTGTGCAGTGCTCCTGAACAGCTGGTCGCCCCCAAACTTTGTGAACTTTTTCTTCTCCATGGGCAGGACTTTGCATTTTCCCTTCTTGCCCTACATCAGATTGCTGATGGACCAGTTTTCAGATCCCTATGGATTGTGACATAACCATCTGATTTATCAGTCGTCCCTCGCAGCTTGTAATAATGACACTTCTTACAGATTTAATACTAGCTACTTGCATGCATGATGAGTTTTTGTTTATTTGTCTTCTTGCTTGCTCTTTTGGGGCAGGGGAACTGTCATTTTCTATTTAACACTTATTCAAATTATCCTTTTACTGGGAAAACACACATCTTATTATAACTTGGAAAAATTAAATATAGTTTTATTCAGAAAAGATAACTGAATTAAAATTCCTAGGGTTAAGAATCAGTCCTATATTCTACTCATCTTCCAAAATGTCTTTTAGTCTTAAATTTTTAAGGTTTTTTTAGATTTTTAACTAACTGAAATGTACTTTGCTTTTGTCTGAGCATGCTTTTTTTCTGCTTACATACCTTCTTTAACAGAAAAAAAGCTATTTCATATACAAAGCCTGAATCTAAGAGACATTTCCTCCTACTGACATCTCCAATGACTTAGTTATATTGACAAAATTTTTGCCTGTGCTGCAACTTTGCTTAATGCAGGAGAGAGCAAGTCGAGCAGTGTGAGAGATCATGGCGTATACCTCAACCCTATTCCATGCATCAGCTACGACAATGGAGGTTTGCTGACAGCCAGACAGCGATGGACAGGAAGCATTCTGCCTGGTTGTGAATTTTAACGACTTGGTGGTTTACTCAAGAACTTGTCTCAGGCAGTCATTTTTATTCCAAGTCACCATCACTTGGTTGGTTGTCTGTAAAGACATAGAGAGAAGGCCAAAACACAGCTGAAATAATCCAAGGATCCCCTTTGTTGACTCCTTTACACCCAGAATCAGAGACTGTGTTTTCAATTCACTGCGTCAGAGTGATTACTGAGATACTTCGAGCCATTTTCATTATCTTACTCCTTCAGTTTAGTGCTGTATCTGTATTAGTAGGTTTGGATTTGTAGGCGAGCATTCCTGGAACACATTTGCAGGGACTGATAGACCGTAATCCATGTTCCTGATTAGCTGAACACTGTCCCAAACAGGATCTTTCAGGGAACATTTGCCACAGGCACTTGGCATATAGCCACTCACTGTGGAAACTTAAGACAGTTTACTAAGGGGTCGACTCATGCCATGATGCTAGAGACGCCTGGGATATTCATGGGATATCCTGCTGGGATGGGTGCAGCCTTCAGGCCTGATTTGAACGCTGAGCAGTCTCACTGTATCTATTACACCTACCTGTATATATAATGTTAAAGACTCCAGTGGGTATTTGCCAGCTTGGAGCTACAGTGTGGGTGACTAAAGCCATGCCACCTATGATTTTCTAATGATGAGACGTGAAGAATTATATTTTAGCCTCTAACACATCTTCAGGAGGGTTTTAATTTAACCAGTATGTCACTGTTCTGTGGGTTCTTCTCTTCCTGATGCTGGGATGCAAAGGGAAGACAGGGTCTACCGTGTTTAACTCTGCTTTTAATCACAGGCCAGCAAGCTGTAAAAATCCTTCAAATATTTATCACTGCTTCTGAAGTGTTCTGCAGGTTCTGCAGCTTCTTTCCTCCAGTGACTCCAATTGCTGGTCCTGTTTAAAGCTTTGACATTTAAACAACAAACAGCAGGAGGATCCCTTTCGTGGAATCAGATGCAAAGGTAGTGTCTCCCTCTTGTTTTCTGACTTTAGGTTGATCCCTGGAAAATTTCATCTCTCTGAATGCCTGTACAGCTGCTCTTGCTAAGATATTGTAGTGGATAGCTCTGCCTCACTCTGATTTCCTTGACTGAAATTAGGAGAGGTATAATCTGTGCCCTCTGAAGTGGGTGTTAGCATACTAGAGAAGGACCTCCTCCAAGGAAATTTGTCACCTGCTGAAGGCTGGAGACTTCCCTGAATCACATGTAACTGCACATCACTCATAGTCTACTGTTAAAAGTGATGACTGCCTACCTAAACTCAGCCCAGTAGTGCTGTTCCTGCAGGAGTTTTGCCTTGACCACCAAGATACCCTCATTGCTCTTCCACTGCCAGCACGGACAGAATTCCTGGGTACTTCAGTGCCTCTCTCAGTTTCATTTCCAACGTGCAACTTCTGACAACTCTCTACTTCCTGCCATCCTTTCCACCCTCCATCCTGCAGGACCACTTATGCCCAGTCTACTACAAAGCACACGTCCTGATCTGGTACTTTATAATTTCAGCATGAGAAACTTCTGGCATGTGCCATTTCCGTGGCACATTTCACACGTCTTGTGAACCATTTCAAAGCTTATATGCCTTGACCTTCGGTGGACTGGAGCACATATGCACCACATTTAATTGTGATCATTGCCGTTACCTATGTTCTGTGACAATCTCACATGCTTTCCTGATTGATGCTGTAATTTGAAAGAACAAGGAAAGAATTTCAGTTCTCTCTGCAGATTTCCCCCTGCATTTGCATTTATGATGCATGAGTCCCCAAAATGGGCAGCTTAAAATAATGAAAGAAACAACAGAAAGATGTCATAAACATCTAGGAATGGGGTAAATTAGGATACTGGTCAAAAGTGATTTTTTTCAGTGACCTGAGTTACCTAATTTGAGTTAAATTGTTCAGCCACTCTTGCAAGAACTGAGGATATTTTATGCAAAATTCTTCCTTTCACCAGCAGCTCACAGACACAGCAACATTATCTGACCATCTTTGGTTCTGGGGTTTTCTTTGGGGATTTTATGCTTTACAGTTTGGGAATATATTTTAGGACTACCTGCTACATCATGTACCTGAACATGGCTATTCCTGCCTTGTGGAAGTCTGTTCTAGACTGGGGAAAGGAACTCAAGATTTCTGTGGTATGGGTCACTTCTTCTGTGACAAGGCAGTGGTTATGAGTTGAATTCAAATGCGGCAGTGGTTTATGGGATGATCCAAAGCAGAGCAGAGCACCATCCCATACCACACAAAGAGAGCTGCTCGGAGTCAAGAGAGGAGAGTCAGTACGAGGCAGGAATGAGACATCAGTCTCTGGGTTACAGTGACACCCTTTTGTCTCTGCTTGAGTGCAGTAAAGGTACTTGTCAGACTTTCTTCCCACTCTGATCATCTCATTAACCAGTTCTCCCCAGAAAGAAACTGTGATCTTCAGGCGGGTTTGGAAATGTGACTTTCTCATGGCACATATTACTAGTGTCACCAGGACACCTTGCTTAGGATTTCATGGACATCTGCCTCACCATTTTGGAGTTTAAAATATAGAAAGATTGTTTCCAATTTTATTCCATTTATCAGGATATGAGAGTTTCAATTTGGTTGTCAGAAACTTAAATGGATTGAGAATCATTTTTGAAGTCAAAAATTATTACAGTCCCACACCTTTGTGAGAGAAAAGAATCAGGATACTTGAGGGAAATGGATTTGTTAGGATGGGAGAAAGACATCTTTGCTGGTGATTCACACTATAATGATGTCTGACTCTTTTATTCTGAGCAGGAGCTACAAAGAGATGATTTTTCTACCTATTGAAAAGATTCAGTGAGGACATACCAGCACAGCTAGGACTTATTTTCACTTTGTCTCTGCTCCCTCAGATATAATTTTCTAGGTTTCACGTTTTACGAACAAACTTTTCCTGTAATTCAAGACAATACTTACTCAAGAGGTGAGCTACTAAGGACAATACACAGTTGTGTTACAGGATCATGTATTGGGCAGGTCTGTAAAAGAATGGGACTTCCAGATTCCTTAAAGTGCATCAAACAGAATATCATTTTATTTGTATGGGATGAAAACTGGATGACCTATGGCATTATTTATGCTATATATTTTTCACTGTAAACTTGTGATCTGTGGTGGGGAGGAAGGGCAACTCTCAGACATGCCATGATGCTGGAGATGCCGTTAATCTCCCCTCTTTTTTGGGTCATAGCATGCAGTGAGAACAGAGTTCAAAGTGGCTGATGCTCTTGGAAATGAATAGTAGAAGACCTGCTATTCTCTAAACCAGAAAGCCTGATTGGTGCAGTCAGCCTGCAAGGTCTTTTTAGTGAAGTGTCTTAGTGGCAGTGAAAACTAGCATTTTCTATAGGAAATCTTCTGGTAATGAATCATATTTACTATTTTCCCCATTACATCTAGTGTAATTTGACCAAGGACAATACAGCCTTCCAAGAGCTACTAACTGCAACTCTTCCACCATCATTCACTGATTATCAGACAGGTGAGATTATTGCACTGGCCAAGAAAAAACATTTAAGATTTGCACTGTATTTCCATCCTGAATGGGGTAAGCCTGGGATGGCAATCTGCCTGATGTTACCCTAGAGATATTGTCTATAACAAGATATTTATTATTTTATGTGTTCATATGCTTCCAGGTAAATACAAATATTAAAATGTTAAAATGAATACTTAATTAGAGGAACTACTGGCCATAACAACAAGAACTGCATACTATGATAGCAACAACAGGTTAGTGACAGAGCACTAATGTCTCCTGTCTCCTGTTTGTGTAGACTGTTCAGAGTGACAGCTGTCTCTTCCTCACATTTACCAAGATCCTCCACGTGGGGACTCTGAAGGAATGGAGTGAAAGTAATATCAAGGAA
The DNA here is from genome assembly GCA_013400515.1 of Erpornis zantholeuca. NCBI lineage: Eukaryota > Metazoa > Chordata > Aves > Passeriformes > Timaliidae > Erpornis > Erpornis zantholeuca. Next base: position 12,774 of record VZTN01028815.1, read on the forward strand.
ATTGTTCAAAATTTGTTCATGAAGAAAAAAAATCCCTTCAGAGGGATAAGGGATGTTAAGGCTCAATTCTACTTTCCTTCCCAACAGCTTTTCCATTATTGAAATGTCATAGGCGAGATCAGTATATCTACAATGAGCTCTTCAGTCTCTCATTTCAAGGATCTTGCCTCTTCCAAAAGGGAGAGGTTTCAAGTGGAATGGTTCTTGCAGGTCATTTTCTTTAAAAGATCAAAGTAAATCCAACAAAACCAGAACATAATAAACTCCACCTACCACATGTAGATGTTGCAGTGGGGTACCTGCAACCTTCTCTGGAAGACAGCTTTGCCCATGGGAAGAATCAGGAGATGATATTTTTATGGATGTTCATGGATGTTCTTTACTCTTCCCACCTCCCTCATGGCTGGGGCTCTGGCCCAGACTGGCCCCCCTGGGCAACTCCCAGAGTTCCCCGGGCAGGGGCCGTGAGCAGCCAATGGGGTACAGAGCTTGGGTACATGTGACCAGGGAGCAGGGGTCGGGGAACCTCGTGTGACTCATGTGTCCCACCCAGGGCCCATCACCCCAGGGGGGTGCCCCAACATCTTACCCTTTTTTTTAAATTACAACGACAAAAACAATTTCAAAAGAACACAAGCAACCTTCTGAACCCCAAAAGTTTAAACAGAGCATTTCTGGAGCATCCTAGAGCTGGTAGGAGAGAGGGATTCCTTCTGAACACACTTTGTGGGGAAACTGAGGTAGGAGAGGGTCTTTTTCATCTGTTCCTGATAGAACTTCAAACAAAAATAGTTCATTCTTTCTTTTTCTCTTTTTCATGCCCCACTCGGCATTGGAGGGGAATTTTGGGGAAACGAATTGGGAAAAACAAGGTTTTGTGAGGGAAACCATGGATGGAAAAATGGAAACTGGGGATTATAGGGTATTGGGTAATAGGAGAAGAAGGTAGGCTGAGGGTAGGGAGATTGTTGGCATGGATATTGTTTACAATAGCTTCGATTTCGTGGTTAGTTACTGCCTCTGACTGGCACACCATTGGGTCCAGTCACATGGGCTGCCTGCGGGCCTTTCTATCCTAAAACAATATTAAATTCTACAATCTCCCCTTCCCGCACGCTGGAGATATACTTATTTGTGTTATTTTTTACAATTGCAGTTCTATGGACAAGCACATCTTCTCCTGTGTCATTTTGTATTATAAAACCATAATTCTGCTTTACATTATACCATTTAAGAGTCCCCAAACCTTTCGTTGCCAAGACGTCTCCTATCGCATGCTTGCATGGCTGCTGGTCTCGCGTGGTTGCTGCTCCGCTGATTCTAACACCTCGGTTGGGCTTTTTTGCTGTTGTTGTCTGTGTGGGGTTTCTCTTGCCGCTCCACCATGCTGGCCCAGCTGTGCCCGCTCTGGCGTTTGCACGCTGGTTCCTCCGGGGCGCGAGCGGGGTGGCCACTGGGGGCCGGGCCAGGCTGCGCTGCTCACCCCTACTGCTGTCACTCTGCCACCCGGAGCCACCTCTGGCTGCACTGGTCCTGTAGCAGTTCTGCACCACGCCACCCACTTGGCTGCTGCCGCTCGTGCTGCTGGCTCGGCCACCGCTGCTTGCCATCCCGGCCATGCTGCCGGCCCAGCCACTGCTCCTTGGAGCCACTCCGCCGCCACCTCTGCCTCTAGCCTTTGCTATCATTGTGCCACTGCCTCTGCAGCCTCTTTCCACGCTATTATAGTCACCACCGGCCAGGCATTCACCGAGGCTCTCTCGGCACCTCATGGAGCGCGGGGTCGGGAGGGCGCTTTTGGGCTGAGAGCCAGGTGCGTTCAGCACCCCTGCCGTGTCAGCTGCCGAGGCTGCAGTCCGCAGTACCCTGCCTGCCTGCGGGAGACACCTCACCCTCTCTTGCAGCATGCTCGCACAGCCATGGCAGAGCCCACAGCAGGACGTGCGCTGCCGGGGAGCACGTGGTGGGAGGACCACATGTTCTCACAGTCGCCATTGAATTGCTCAGCAGCCTCTGTAATTAGGCAATATTCACAGAAATATTCTTCTATCAGCATATGTTTCGATCAAGAAATT
>VZTN01028816.1:1657-15554 GCA_013400515.1 Erpornis zantholeuca
TATCCCCTCTCCAAACCTTTTGGATCCATTTTTTAATCCCCTCTCCCAAACCTTTTGGAACCATTTTTAATCCCCTCTACCAGAACTTTGGGTTCCCTGATTTTTCCCCTCTCCCAAACCTTTTGGATCCATTTTTTATCTCCTCTCCCAAACCTTTTGGATCCATTTTTTGTCTCCTCTCCCAAACCTTTTGGCTCCACTTCCATCCCTTCCCCCGGCCCAACCCTGTAACCCCAACCCCACGTCTCCTCCCCTCCTCCCAAATCCCAGATCCTTGCATCCACCCTCCACCCCTGAAATTTGGGAATTCTTTCCTTCCTCCCTCAGCCTGTGAGACACAACTTCCCGTGTCCTTCCGGCACCTGATCCTGCCGGAAAAATATCCTCCTCCCACGGAGCTGCTGGACCTGCAGCCCCTGCCGGTGTCAGCCCTCAGGAACAGCGCCTTCGAGGGCCTCTACCAGGACAAATTCCCCTTCTTCAACCCCATCCAGACCCAAGGTGGGAATTCTCCCTCCTCATCCCGCTCGGATTTCCCGGGATTTGGTGGTTTTTGCGGGAATTTGGTGGGAAGTGGGGAATGCTCGGAGGGTGAGGCCTGCGGGGATTGTGGTAGAGGTTGGGGATTTGGGGTTTGTTTTCTATTCCCTGGGTGAAAATCTCCTGGAATCCGAGGGAAAATCGTCTGGAATTCAAGGAAAAAACCTCCTGGAATCCAAGGGAAAAACCTCCTGGAATCCAAGGGAAAAACCCTGGAATCCCAGTTGCAGCAGAGATTTGGGATCTGGGGTTTATCCTGTCTTCCCTGGGTGAAAACCTCCTGGAATCCAAGGGAAAACCTTTTGGAATCCAGGGGAAAACCTTCTGGAATTCAAGGGAAAACTGCCTGGAATGCAAGGAAAAAGCCCTGGAATCCAAGGGAAAACCTTCCGGATTCCAGGGGAAAACCCTCCAGGGATCCTGGTTGCAGCAGAGATTTGGGATCTGGGGTTTGTTCTCTCTTCCCTGGTGAAAACCTCCTGGAATCCAAGGGAAAAATTTCCTGGAATCCAAGGGGAAACCTTCTGGAATCCAAGGAAAAACCTTCTGGAATCCAAGGGAAAAATTTCCTGGAATTCAAGGGGAAACCTCCTGGAATCCAAGGAAAAAACCTTCTGGAATCCAAGGGAGAACTTGGATCTCCTCTCTCTCAGGCTGCATCCAGGCTGTGTCTCCCCATCCCATTCCCACATTTTTACTGGAAATCCTTGGGCATTTTCACTGAAATTGGGAGCTCCTGTGTTTTCCTGAGGGAATCCCATATTGGAATTCCCTAAATTCCTTTTCCTGGATCTCCTGTCATTCTGGCAGGATCCAGGCTGTGTCTCCCCATCCCATTCCCAGACTTTTGCCATAAATCCAGAGGGATTTCCCCTGAAACTGGGGAAATTGGGAGCTCCTGTGAGAGTTTCCTCAGTGAATTCCAGACTAAAATTCCCTAAATTCCCTTTCCTGGATCTCTTGCCACTCCGACCAGACCCAGGCTGTGTCTCCCCATCCCATTCCCAGATTTTTACCATAAATCCATGAGTGTTTTCCCTGAAATTGGGAATCCTGTGAGAGTTCCCTCAGCGAATCCCAGTGTGAAATTCCCTGAACTCCCTTTCCCGGATCTTCCCTCGCTCAGACCCAGCCCATTTCTCCCCACCCCATTCCCAGACATTTTTTTCCCCGAAATCCACGGGGGTTTTTCCCTCTCCCAGTGTTCAACACGGTGTACAACAGCGATGACAACGTCTTTGTGGGAGCTCCCACGGGCAGTGGGAAAACAATCTGTGCGGAATTCGCCATCCTCCGCATGCTCCTCCAGAACTCCGAGGGTCGCTGTGTCTACATCACCCCCATGGAGGCCCTGGCTGAGCAGGTGAGTCCTGGGAATTCATGGAGATGGGGGAGAAGCTCTTATTTCTAGACCCTTCCACAAAGCAATCAGAGCTCGTTGATTGATCATTAGAAATCAGAAGGTTTTATTTAATAGTGATGCTTTAAATGGCTGCCTAGGAACAGAGAGCAGGCAGGGATAAAGGAATCAAGGAGGGATTGGTTGGAAAGGCCTTCAGAGGTACACTCTGGGCTCCAGAGGCTCCTGCCTCAGTGCATCCCAACATGGACAAGGACAGCTCCCGAGTTCTTCCCACTTGGATCTCAGCATCAATTCCCCAAGCAGAAGCCAGGCAAGGATGGAATTTGCCCAAGCTTGCCCCCCTGTCCCCAAGATTGTGGTTTGCAGTTCTTGTTCTGGGTGTGCTTGGAAAGCAAGTCAGAGGTTTTGTTATGTCTGTCTTAGCACAGAGAACAGCACTGAACGAGCTACAGGAAACTTCAGAGTCACACTGGGCAGTGCAGGATTTGAAAAATATCAAAGTTAAAACCTAAGACATCAATAGAATTGATATTTAGATTAGATATCAATAATAAAAAAGAAGATGAGAGAGAGATCCCTTCAGCCTGCTCGGCTGCTTGAATCCTCTGTGTCTGTGTGAACAGACAGTCCCCAGGTGTGTACAACACAAACTATGAAAACACATCCCAAAACAGAAATTTTCTCGTTGGCCAAGGAGATAACATTTTAAACAACTGCCATATTTACATTTTCCTCAACTTGAAAACAACTGCGATGGATTCAGTGCTGAATTTGGCGGGAATTTGGTTGGAATTGCCCCAATTTGAGAGAAATATGAGGGGAATGTGAGGGGAATTTGGTAGGAATCACCCCAATTTGAGGGGAATTTGTTGGGAATGGCCCAAATTTGAGGCAAATAGGAGAATTCAGTGGGAACCGCCCCAATTTGAGGGGAATTTATTGGGAATTTGGTTGCAATCACCCCAATTTGAGTGCAATCCAGTAGGAATCCCCCCAATTTGAGAGGAATTTATTGGGAATTTGGTTGCAGTCACCCCAATTTGAGTGCAGTTCAGTAGGAATCCCCCCAATTTGAGGGGAATTTATTGGGAATTTGGTTGCAATCACCCCAATTTGAGTGCAGTCCAGTAGGAATCCCCCCAATTTGAGGGGAATTTATTGGGAATTTGGTTGCAATCACCCCAATTTGAGTGCAGTCCAGTAGGAATCCCCCCAATTTGAGCCTCATCCCCGTTTTTCCCGGCTCAGGTTTTCATGGATTGGTACGAGAAATTCCAGGAGCGCCTCAACAAGAAGGTCGTTCTCCTCACCGGCGAGACCAGCACGGACCTGAAACTCCTGGGAAAAGGGAACATCATCATCAGCACCCCGGAAAAGTGGGACATCCTCTCACGCCGCTGGAAGCAGCGCAAGAACGTGCAGAACGTCAACCTCTTCATTGTGGATGAAGTGCACCTGATCGGGGGCGAGAACGGGGTCAGACTCCTGGGATGGGATTGGGGCTGGATCCGGCCCGGAGCGGGGATTCCCACATGGGAATTGTGGGGCTGGAGTCGTCTGGGGGAGATTTTCCTGCTGGGGATGGGATGGGATGGGATGGGATGGGATGGGATGGGATGGGATGGGATGGGATGTATNATGGGATGGGATGGGATGGGATGGGATGGGATGGGATGTATCCTTGGAGTGGGAAGATCAGGAGGGATTTTCCTGGGGTGTCTAGCTGGATTTCAGACAGGATCAGTCCTGATCTCACTCCTGATCCCACTCCAGATCCATGTCCTGCTCCTGGTCCCATTCTGTTTTCTCCCCACAGCCGGTGCTGGAGGTGATCTGTTCACAGATCCCACTCCCAGTCCCATTTCCAGTCCCATTCCCGATCCCATTTCCCCCCACAACTGGTGCTGGAGGTGATCTGCTCACGCATGCACTCCCAGTCCCATTCCCAATCCCACTCCCCATCCCATTCCCAATCCCATTCCCAATCCCATTTCCCCCCACAGCCGGTGCTGGAGGTGATCTGCTCACAGATCCCATTCCCAATCCCATTCCCAATCCCATTTCCCCCCACAGCCGGTGCTGGAGGTGATCTGCTCGCGCATGCGCTACATCTCGTCGCAGATCGAGCGTCCCATCCGCATCGTGGCTCTCAGCTCGTCGCTGTCCAACGCCAAGGACGTGGCTCACTGGCTGGGCTGCAGTGCCACCGCCACCTTCAACTTCCACCCCAACGTGCGCCCCGTGCCCCTGGAGCTGCACATCCAGGTAGGGCTGGCAAGGGCCGGGATCCTTGGAAAAATCCCTTGGGATCATCAGTGATTCTTGGATAATTGGGGTTTTGGCCATAATCCCTTGGGATCGTTGGTAATTCTTGGATAATTGGGGTTTTGGCCATAATCCCTTGGGATCATTGGTAATTCTTGGATAATTGGGGTTTTGGCCATAATCCCTTGGGATCGTTGGTAATTCTTGGATAATTAATTCCTGTCTAATTAATTCTTGGTAATTATCCCTTGGGATCGTTGGTAATTCTTGGATAATTGGGGTTTTGGCCATAATTCCTTGGGATTGTCCGTGATTCTTGGCTAATTGGGGTTTTTGGCCATAATTCCTTNTGTCCGTGATTCTTGGCTAATTGGGGTTTTGGCCATAATTCCTTGGGATCATCGGTAATTCTTCGTTAATTGGGGTTTTTGGCCATAATCCCTTGGGATCGTTGGTAATTCCTGTCTAATTAATTCTTGGTAATTATCCCTTTGGATCATTGGTAATTCTTGGCTAATTGGGCTTTTGGCCGTAATCCCTTGGGATCATCAGTGATTCTTGGCTAATTGGGCTTCTGGCTGTAATCCCTTGGGATCGTTGGTAATTCTTGTCTAATTAATTCTTGATAATAATCCCTTGGGATCATTGGTAATTCCTGTCTAATTAATTCTTGGTAATTATTCTTTGGGACCATTGGTAATGTTTGTTATTGTTCATTCTTCACTAATTAATTCTTGGTAATAATCTCTTGGGATCTTTGGTAACTCCTGTCTAATTAATTCTTGGCCAATTAATCCTCGGCAATAATCCCTTGGGATCATTGGTAATGCTTGTCTAATTAATTCTTGTCTAATTAATTCTTGGTAATTATCCCTTGGGATCGTGGATAACTCTTGCCTAATTGGGTCTTGGGAAAATCCCTTGGGATCATTGGAAATTCTTGGCTAATGAATTCTTGGGAAAATCCCTTGGGGTTATTGTCAATTCTTGTCTAATTGGGTCTCGGTAATTATCCCTTGGGATCATTGGCAGCTCTTGTTATCGTCAATTCTTGTCCAAAAAGCGAATTTTCCGGCGTTTCTCACCTCTTTGGCTGGGAACCCTTTGGAACTGAGTGGGATTTTTGGGGCGATTCCACTTTTCCCCGTAGGGTTTCAACATCAGCCACACGCAGACGCGGCTGCNCTTCTGGCTGTAATCCCTTGGGATCGTTGGTAATTCTTGTCTAATTAATTCTTGATAATAATCCCTTGGGATCATTGGTAATGCTTGTCTAATTAATTCTTGTCTAATTAATTCTTGATAATAATCCCTTGGGATCATTGGTAATGCTTGTCTAATTAATTCTTGTCTAATTAATTCTTGATAATAATCCCTTGGGATCATTGGTAATGCTTGTCTAATTAATTCTTGTCTAATTAATTCTTGATAATAATCCCTTGGGATCATTGGTAATGCTTGTCTAATTAATTCTTGGTAATTATCCCTTGGGATCGTGGATAACTCTTGCCTAATTGGGTCTTGGGAAAATCCCTTGGGATCATTGGAAATTCTTGGCTAATGAATTCTTGGGAAAATCCCTTGGGGTTATTGTCAATTCTTGTCTAATTGGGTCTCGGTAATTATCCCTTGGGATCATTGGCAGCTCTTGTTATCGTCAATTCTTGTCCAAAAAGCGAATTTTCCGGCGTTTCTCACCTCTTTGGCTGGGAACCCTTTGGAACTGAGTGGGATTTTTGGGGCGATTCCACTTTTCCCCGTAGGGTTTCAACATCAGCCACACGCAGACGCGGCTGCTGTCCATGGCCAAGCCTGTCTACCACGCAATCATGAAGCACTCGCCCAAAAAACCTGTCCTGGTCTTCGTCCCGTCCCGGAAACAGACGCGGCTCACGGCCATCAACATCCTGACCACCTGCGCCTCCGACGTGCAGCGCCACAGGTGTGGGGTCAGCCCCCCCGGGATAAACCCCCACGGGATGGGGTATGAGGTTGGAGAATGTCCAGGGATGGGTTATGGGGTTGGAGAACATCTAGGGATGGGTTATAGGGTTGGAGAACATCTGGGGATGGGTTATGGGGTTGGAGAACATCTGGGGATGGGTTATGGGGTTGGAGAACATCTAGGGATGGGTTATGGGGTTGGAGAACATCCAGTGATGGGTTATGGGGTTGGAGAACATCCAGTGATGGGTTATGGGGTTGGAGAGCATCTAGGGATGGGTTATAGGGTTGGAGAGTGTCCAGGGATGGGTTATGGGGTTGGAGAGTGTCCAGGGATGGGTTATGGGGTTGGAGAACATCTAGGGATGGGTTATGGGGTTGGAGAACATCTAGGGATGGGTTATGGGGTTGTAGAACGTCCAAGGATGAGTTATGGGGTTGGAAAATGTCCAGGGATGGGTTATGGGGTTGGAGACCCTCCAGGGATGGGCTATGAGATTGGAGGTGGAGATTGGGATTTTCCAAGGGAACTGAGGGGGCTCGTCCTGGAGGAAATGGGGATAATGGGGTGGGATTTGGGATGGAATGGGATGGGGTAGGATTGGATCAGTGCGATGGGATTGATGGGCTGGGATGGGATTGGGATGGATGGCATGGGTGATCCCAAAGACCTTTCCCAGCCCACCCCATCCCCTGGATGTCCCCCCAGGTTCCTGCACTGTGCCGAGAAGGACCTGGTGCCCTACCTGGAGAAGCTGAGTGACCCCACCCTGAAGGAGACGCTGGTGAACGGGGTCGGCTACCTGCACGAGGGGCTGACGGCCATGGAGCGGCGCGTGGTGGAGCAGCTCTTCAGCTCTGGTGAGACGGGATCGGGATGGGATCAGGATTGGGATGAGATTGATGATGGGGTTGGGGTTGGGATTGGGATTGGGATTGGGATATGGGATGGGATTGGGATGGGATGGGATTGGGATTGGGATGGGAACAGTGCCTGGAAAAGCCTTTCCTGGAGCCCAGCAGTGCCCACAGTCCTGGGACTGGGGATAACGCCTTGTCCAAACTCTTTGTGACCTCTCTGGAGACACCCAGGGCCTGAAGGGGCTCCAGGAGAGCTGGAGAGGGACTGGGGACAAGGCATGGAGGGACAGGACACAGGGAATGGGAGATTTAAATGGGATTTTGGGAAGGAATGAGGGTGGCTCAGGTCTGGGCTGGAATTCCCAGAGGAGCTGTGGCTGCCTCTGGATCCCTGGCAGTGCCCCAGGCCAGGCTGGAGCACCCTTGATCTATGGAAAGTGTCCCTGCCCATGGGCAGGGGTGGCACTGGATGCTCTTAGGATCTCACCCAACCCAACCCAACCCTACCCAATCCACTCCCTGCTGCTCCACCTCCCACTCCCAAAATCTCCGGGATCTTTCCCCATCACCCTCTCTCCGAGTGCCCAGAATCCCGGGACACTGTCCCCGCTGAGCCCTGTCCCCTGCCCGCCCCCAGGAGCTGTCCAGGTGATGGTGGCCTCGCGCAGCCTCTGCTGGGGCATGAACATCTCGGCCCACCTGGTGATCATCATGGACACGCAGTACTACAACGGCAAGATCCACGCGTGAGCCGATCCCCGATCCCCTGGGATCTGTGGGGTGGGGTGGGATTGGGATTGGGATCCGGGTTGGGATGGCATGGGATCAATGGGATCAGTGAGACAGATGGGGTGGATGGGATGGGATCAGTGGGATGGGATCAGTGGGATGGGATCAGTGGGATCCATGGGATCGATGGGATGGGATCAATGGGATGGGATGGGAGGGGATTGATGGGATTGGGATTGATGGGCTGGGGTCAATGGGATCGATGGGATGGGATTGATGGGATGGAATCAGTGGGATCAATGGGATGGGATTGATGGAATGGGATCAATGGGATGGGATTGATGGGATAGGATTGATAGGATGGGATCAATGGGATCGATGGGATGGGATCAATGGGATCCATGGGATGGGATTGATGGGATCAATGGGATCCATGGGATGGGACCCCACCCTGGAGCTCCCTGACCCGTGCCCGTCGCAGGTACGTGGATTACCCCATCTACGACGTGCTGCAGATGGTCGGCCACGCCAACCGGCCGCTGCAGGACGACGAGGGACGCTGCGTCATCATGTGCCAGGGCTCCAAGAAGGTGCGTGAGGGATCCGGGGACATTGCCAGGATTTCAGCTGGGATTGTCCTCCTGCAGCTGGTGGATGGCCCTCACTAAGGGGTGGGATGGGGTGGGATCAGTGGGATGGGATGGGTCCAGTGGGATGGGATGGGATGGGATGGGATGGGATGGGATGGGATGGGATGGGATGGGATTGATGAGAATGGGTGGAATTGATGGGATCAGTGGGATGGGGAGTGGGATGGATGGGATGGGATCAATGGGAATGGGTGGAATTGATGGGATCAGTGGGATGGGATGGGATGGGATCAGTGGGATGGGGAGTGGGATGGATGGGATGGGATGGATGGGAATGGGTGGAATTGATGGGATCAGTGGGATGGGGTAGGATGGGATCAATTGGATGAATGGCATCAGTGGGATGGGATCAATGGCATCAATGGGATGGGGTGGGATGGGATCCAAACCATCCCAGAGTTCTCAGCCTGGGTGTTCCCATGGCATTTTTGGGATTAATTCTTTAATTCTTCCCCTTTTCCTGCCCGTCCCGCTGCAGGATTTCTTCAAGAAGTTCCTGTACGAGCCGCTGCCGGTGGAATCTCACCTGGACCACTGCATGCACGACCACTTCAACGCCGAGATCGTCACCAAGACCATCGAGAACAAGCAGGACGCCGTGGACTACCTGACCTGGACCTTCCTGTACCGCAGGATGACCCAGAACCCCAACTACTACAACCTGCAAGGTGGGAAGTGGGATCTGAGGGCAGCAGGGAATGGCCCTGCAGCCTGGGAATGGCCCTCGGGAATTTCCTGGGGTGATAACGGTGCTGGCAATCCCATCCTGTCCCATCCCATCCATCCCATGCCATGGACCACATCCCATCCCATCAATCCCATCCTGTACTGTGGATCCCACTGATCCCATCCCATCCCATCAATCCCATCCTGTCCCATCCCATCCATCCCATGCCATGGACCACATCCCATCCCATCCCATCCCATCCTATCCATCCTATTCATCCCATTGATCCCATCCCCTCCCACTGATCCCATCCCACTGATCCCATCCCCATCCCATTATCCCATTATCCCATGATCCCATGATCCCGTTTCCCCACCCAGGTGTGTCCCACCGGCACCTCTCGGATCACCTCTCGGAGCTGGTGGAGCAGACCCTCAGTGACCTGGAGCAGTCCAAGTGCATCAGCATCGAGGACGAGATGGACGTGGCTCCCCTGAACCTGGGCATGATCGCCGCCTACTACTACATCAACTACACCACCATAGGTGCCCCAAAATCATCAGATTTGGGTGTTTTCCCCAAAAAATCCCCGCTTCTGTGTGTCTTCAACCCCAAAAATCCCCGCTTTTGTGTGCCTTCAACCCAAAAAATCCCGATTTTCGTAATTCCCCCCCCAAAAATCTCTGGTTTTGTGCATTTTCCCTCCAAAAATCATGATTTTTGTGTTTTCCCTCAAAAAATTTCCTGGTTTTGTGTGTTTCACCCCCCAAAAAAACCCCTTTGGTTTTGTGTCCTTCCCCCAATAATCCCTGTTTTTGTGTATTTTCCCTCAAAAAAATTCCCCATTTTGGTGTGTTTTCCCCAAAAATTCCAAATTCCCCCAAAATTTCCTTGTTCTATGTGTTTCCCCCCCAAAAAATCCCAATTTTTGTGTTTCCCCCCAAAAAATCCCTGGTTTTGTGTGTTTCCCCCCCAAGAAATCCCTACTATTTTTGGTTTTTCCCCCAAAATCCCCAATCTTTGTGTGTTTTCCCCCAGAACTCTTCAGCATGTCCCTGAACGCCAAGACCAAGGTGCGAGGGCTGCTGGAGATCATCTCCAACGCCGCCGAGTACGAGAACATCCCCATCCGGCACCACGAGGACAACCTGCTGCGCCAGGTCCCCGGGGAGCAACGGGATCGGGATCCATGGGATTGGGATCCATGGGATCAATGGGATGGGATCCATGGGATTGGGATCCATGGGATGGGATCGATAGGATTGGGATCCATGGGATGGGATCGAAAGGATTGGGATCCATGGGATGGGGTCCATGGGATCCATGGGATGGGATCCATGGGATTGGGATCCATGGGATGGGATCGATAGGATTGGGATCCATGGGATGGGGTCCATGGGATCCATGGGATGGGATCCATGGGATTGGGATCCATGGGATTGGGATCAATGGGATCGGGATCCACGGGATCGGGATCCATGGGATCCATGGGATTGGGATCAATGGGATTGGGATCCATGGGATTGGGATCCATGGGATGGGATCAATGGGATCAGTGGGACGAGATAGGAATAGGAGGAATGGGATCAATAGGATCCATTGGGATGGGATGGGATAGGATAGGAGTAGGAGCAATGGGATCAATAGGATCTGATGGGATGGCAGTGGGATCAATGGGATCCATGGGATGGGATGGGAATGGGATCAGTGGATCCATAGGATGGGATGGCTCAATGGGATTGATGGGATTGGGATTGAGATTGGGATTGGGATGGATGGCATCAATGGGATAGGATGGGAATGGGATCCATGGGATAGGATGGGATCAGTGGGGTCAACGGGATCAACAGCATCCATGGAATGGGAATGGGATCAATGGGAATCCATGGGGTCAATGGGCACTCAACAATCCCAACCCCGTTAATTCCATGATCCCAAATCCCATGTTTCTCCTTCCTCCACTGCCGGGATGAAGCTGCTTTGGGGGGTGAAGCACTGAAGGGTTTCTCCTTCACCCCACAGCTGTCCCAGAAGGTGCCCCACAAACTGACCAACCCCAAATTCAACGACCCCCACGTCAAGACCAACCTGCTGCTCCAGGCCCACCTGTCCCGGATGCAGCTGAGCGCGGAGCTGCAGTCGGACACCGAGGAGATCCTCAGCAAGGTGGGGCCCTGCATCCCAGAAATGCTGGGGAGGGCATGGGGAACGCAGCAAAGGGGTCCCACGGGGTCACTTCTGCAGGAATTCCATCCCATGGGGTCAGTTCTGCAGGAATTCCATCCCATGGGGTCGGTTCTGTAGGAATTCCAGCCTGGGTCCATCCCATGGGGTCAGTTCTGCAGGAATTCCATCCCATGGAGTCGGTTCTGTAGGAATTCGAGCCTGGGTCCATCCCATGGGGTCAGTTCTGCAGGAATTCCATCCCATGGGGTCAATTCTCCTGGAATTCCATCCCATGGGATCAGTTCTGTAGGAATTCCAGCCTGGGTCCATCCCATGGCTCAGTTCTGCAGGGATTCCAGCCGAGCTTCATCCCATGGGGTCCCCATCCCTGGTTGTGCCACCATACCAGGCTGCGTCGCTGTCCGTGTCACTGACCATCACTGACCATCACTGACCATCCCTGTCAGTGTCACTGACCATCACTGACCATCCCTGTCTGTGTCACTGACCATCCCTGTCTGTGTCACTGACCATCACTGACCATCCCTGTCAGTGTCACTGACCATGTCACTGACCATCACTGACCATCCCTGTCAATGTCACTGACCATCCCTGTCCATCACTGACCATCACTGACCATCCCTGTCAGTGTCACTGACCATCCCTGTCCATCACTGACCATCCCTGTCCATCCCTGTCCATCCCTGACCATCCCTGACCATCCCTGTCCATGTCACTGACCATCATTGACCATCCCTGACCGTCATTGACCATCCCTGACCATCCCTGCCCATCCCTGCCCATCCCTGACCATCCCTGACCATCACTGACCATCCCTGTCCATCCCTGTCCCCAGGCCATCCGGCTGATCCAGGCCTGTGTGGACGTGCTGTCCAGCAATGGGTGGCTGTGTCACTGACCATCCCTGACCATCCCTGCCCATCCCTGACCATCACTGACCATCCCTGTCCATCCCTGTCCTGTCCCCAGGCCATCCGGCTGATCCAGGCCTGTGTGGACGTGCTGTCCAGCAATGGGTGGCTGAGCCCGGCGCTGGCCGCCATGGAGCTGGCCCAGATGGTCACTCAGGCCATGTGGTCCAAGGACTCGTACCTGAAGCAGCTGCCCCACTTCACCTCGGAGCACATCAAGCGCTGCACGGACAAGGTACAGCCTGGGGGACACCCAGGGGGCACCCAGGGGACACCCAGGGGACACCCAGGGGACAGGAGACTCAGCCTCAGGTTTTTGGGAAAAGCTGGGATTTAGGAAATGCCCTCTGGCCCACGAGTTTATAGGGATGGCCGTGTTGGGAAATGAGTTCTTTTTGGGGTAAATCCAGGAGGGAAGAGCTTTAATCGAGGTCGTTTCACTAATTAATGAGGTATCCTCGGTTGTTTCACTAATTAATGAGATATCCTCAGTTGTTTCACTAATTAACAAGCACCTGGTAAGCTCTGGTGGGAGGTTGGGATACCCTGAATTATTTCACTAATTAACAAGATCCCTGGGTTATTCCCCCAATTAATGAGATTCTCTGAGTTACTTCACCAATTAACGAGATTCTCTGAGTTATTTCACCAATTAATGAGATACCCTGAAATCTTACACCAATTAATGAGCACCTGATGAGCTCTTCTGGGGTGAAACACCCTGGGTTATTTTACCAATTAAGCAGATAGCCCAAGTTATTCCACCAATTAACAAAAAGCTGATCAGTTGTTTTCACCAATTAACGAGCAACTGATGAGCTCTTGTGATGGGTTGAGATACCCCAAGGTCTTCCACCAATTAATGCAATGCCCTAAATTATTCCCCCAATTAATGACATACCCTGAGTTATTTCCCCAATTAACAAGATACCCCTGAGTTGTTTCACTAATTAACAATCAATTGATGATCTCTTGTGGGGAGTTGAAATACCCCGAATTATTCTGACAATTAATGAGATCCCCTGAATTATTTCATCAATTAATGAGATCCCCCACCAATTAACAAGATCACTGAGTTATTCCCCCAATTAATGATATCCCCTGAATTATTTCATCAGTTAGAGATCCCCCACCAATTAACAAGATCACTGAGTTATTCCCCCAATTAATGAGATACCCCTGGGTTTTTTAATCAATTAATGAGATCCTCCACCAATTAGCAAGATCCCTGGGTTATTCCCCCAATTAGTGAGATACCCCTGAATTATTTCATCAATTAATGAGATCCCCCACTAACTAACGAGATCCCTGGGTTATTCCCCCAATTAATGAGATACCCCAGAGTTCTTTCATCAATTAACGAGGTACCCCACCAATTAATGAGATGCCCCTGAATTATTTCATCAATTCATGATATCCCCACCGACTAATGAGCTCCCTGAGTTATTCCCCCAATTAACGAGCACCTGATGAGCTCTGGTGTGGGGTGCGATACCCCAAGTTCTTCCACCAATTAACGAGGACACCCTGAGTTATCCCCCCCCCCAATTAACGAGGCGCTAACGAGCTCCCGGGGGGTGCCAAACCCCGGAATCCCCAGGGCGTGGAGAGCGTGTTCGACATCATGGAGATGGAGGACGAGGAGCGCACGGCGCTGCTGCAGCTGCCCGAGGCACAGATCG
The DNA here is from genome assembly GCA_013400515.1 of Erpornis zantholeuca. NCBI lineage: Eukaryota > Metazoa > Chordata > Aves > Passeriformes > Timaliidae > Erpornis > Erpornis zantholeuca. The sequence continues at coordinate 15,457 of VZTN01028816.1, forward strand.
CCGACGTGGCGCGGTTCTGCAACCGCTACCCCAACATCGAGCTGTCCTACGAGGTGGGGGACAGGGACAGCATCCGCAGGTGGGTATGGAATGGGATC
>VZTN01028819.1:2095-20425 GCA_013400515.1 Erpornis zantholeuca
AGAAAGACAAGGATGATTTAGGTGTGAATGAGGATATCCTATTGAGAACTTCCAGCAGAAACAAAAGTACAAAGCAAATTTTGCAGCAACAGCAAGTACAACAGCAGACAAGCACTATACAGAAAGCATGCCCATCCTGGAAGCTTTTAACAGCTGAACAAATGAAAAAAGTGCTGTGCCACCCCCTGGCACACACCTCCCCAATTCAAGGTATGTCAGCACTTGCTTGGAGCCACATAAACCCAATTATCTTCCTTTAACAAGGACTGTCCAGACAATCGTAAAGACCTGCATGGCCACCTTCCCTGCTAACACCAAACTATAAAAGGAGAAAAAAAGAGGGAGAAAAAAACCAGGAACCATGAATCAAATTTTATATAAAGGAAGAAGGTGAGAGAAATTGATTTGTTTATAATTGTGCCGAATGAAAAACAAGAATTAAAATCACTTCCACATCTTAAGCAGTAAAGATGTGCCTGTCCAGAACGACCTGGTAGCCCAGACTGAGCATTCTCATGTTCAGCATCTGCATGCCCCCAGGGTTTCCCAAACCTGCTGCTGAATGGGGAAGAAATGATTTACACAACCCTTCTCTAGCTTTATCTCTTAGGTCTTCTGAAAGACCATTTGAAAGCATCAACAGTTAAAATCTGCATCTCCCATGCACACGTGCCTACCTGAACCACTCCTCAAGCATCAGCGAGCCCCCAAGGCGAGCCCCCTTCTTGACTCCACCTACAGGATGAAGGTGGCCATCCATCTTCCGAGTGTGGAAGAGCAGCATTCCAGGAAAAAAGTAAGGAATTTGGTTTGCACTGATCTATCTCTTTGCCTATTTGAATTAATCTCTTCAGCACAAGGTCTTTCTCTTGGATCTGATCACATTAGATGCTACACAACGAAGTCTGTTCTTAACTGGAACACCTCACAACTCTGAACAAGTACAAGTGACAACAGACCTCTTTATTTTCCTCATAGTTATTGAGAAGGTTGGGTGTTTTCCACTGGAATGTGGTACACCTCAGCTGGGAGGAGGCAAGGGGGAGTGACAAGGAACAACTTCAAGCTTTAAAACATTTAAGACATTAATTCTTGTGTAGAAGAACAGCTATATATCTCTGACTGTCTCACTGCAAATAGCATATCAAGAGGAAGCAGCAGCACTCATTATCAATCAACGCAATCTGTAAGGAATTACTTTGTTACATCAAACACTCTAAATAAATGGTATTACCTAAGTATTTCCCAAAGGAACAGACTCTACAAAGAATGAAGCAAAAAAAGCCAAAGGACAAGGTCTCCAGCTTCCCAGCAGCCTTCCGACACTGAAATTTATTACCAGGTTATAAATAGAACTAAACCCCACCACCACCGCCCCCAAAGCTATTTTTCCCAATACTCTCCAGAGAGGAATGCATCATAACATTTAGTATAAAATCATTATTCTTCTGCTTTTAAAGTACTTTTCCAAGAAAACCCCCCAACCTTTAAATGATCCACACACTTGTATCCCCAAATATACACATGTAATTAGAGCCACAATGCATTTAAATAATGAAACACAAGGATACACCCAAGTACACCAGCACATAATCTTGTTACAGATCAATCTTCCATTCAACCACATGATCTTTCTTCTTAATTTGTAAAGTTTATAATCTAAGTCGCATCAGATGAGAAATTCAAATATGCAACACATGCATTATGCTTTAAAATACCAATGGTCTATCTGAAAATAATAAAAATTTCTAAATATTAAACCAGTAAGGGGTTTGCATATGGCAACATTTAGTCAATGCATGCATAAAAATCTTGTAATAGCAAAGCTCTTGCTCATGATCCCACCAATGTGGAAGTTTGCACTACATTAGAATAGACTGAAGACAGAATTATGATGGTTTTCAATTTCAGCTAACAGTGGAAATGCCCCAAAATGTTTTAGACAAAGATAAGATAAACCCAGCTTTGCTTTGCTACACACCAGCTACAAAACTTATTACATCTATGCTTGCTGCTAAAGAGAAAAGCTTTTCTTTCTAAGAATTGCAACTCAGCTAAAACAAGCAAACAGCTTACTTAGCTCTCACATTTGAGAGAATGAGGAGGAAGTGTGAAATGGCGCAATGAACCCAAAATAAAAAATAGCAACTGTGTTAACTGTTGAAAGGAGTGAAAAACTGAGAAAATAAATTTAAAGTCAAATGGATGATACCATAGAAGAGAAAAACTACATGAAGGAAACAATGTAATAACACCAAATTAATAAAATAAACTATTTTAGAGTTTATAAGATGTCAAATTAATTATGGCATATAGGAATAAGGAGGCTTCTTTATTCAGGAAGTTTAAAATTCTGTAAATTACTTTCAAAGTACAACTTTCAGTAACAAAATGTAAATGCTTTACAAAAAAAAAACTGAAAAAAACCCTAAACCTATGTAGATATGATTTCACTTTCTTTGCTAGTAGGCATCAGAACAAGAGGACACCAGTGCTACAGCTTCACTGGAAAATATCTAGCTGCATCATTCATTACCACACACCATCAACCTGAATTACCGTTTTCTGCTAAAACCCTCTTTTATTGAAGAGTAAGCTGTAGCATACTTAAAAGTGAAAAATATCTGGATGCTGAGGACCATGAGGTTGATTCTACACGGAGATATAAAGCATTTTGATGAGCATTATGGGGATGAAAAGAAGTACACCCTTTACAAATAAAATATGGTCTCCCTCCACAGCTAGACCTCTTTGGGAGAGTTAAGAAAACAGCGGGCAAGGAAGCAGCCCTGAATGTAGGTTACATGTCCTACATCAGAGGCTGTTTAAAAAACAAACAGAACAAAACACAACCCTGGTAACCGCAGAGTGAGTAGTAAAGCCCTGTCGTAGCCTGAAAGCCAGCCAACAGGTAGTAAGCAAAGCAGTATTAATAAATGGCAGACTCTCAGCACAGAAAGAAGTTAACAGCAGTGTGCCCTGGGGAGCTGTACTGAGACTTACACTGTTCCATGTATTTATTAATGACCTAGAGGAGACGGAAAAAATGCTGATGGCAGGAAATTATGTAGGTTAGTCAAGATGAAACAGCACTGTGTGAAGCTCCCAAGCAGCCTAGCAAAGCTAAGCTGGAGGTAAATCTTCCTGCATATTTAAATAAAGCCTGTGTACCTTCATGAAAGAGAAACTGCATACAGACTTCTAGGTTTACAGTTTATCTCTCAAGAATCTGTTCATACCACGGCTAGTGCAAGTAAGATAGTCAGTCTGATTTTAATTTGCATGAAGTGGTAGTGACCATTTATGTTGATCAAAATTCTGAGACAAAAATTCAACAAAAGGAGAACCAAATCTTCTAATACTTTCAAACAGAGCTAAGTGCAATAGAAGAAAGATTAAAATAGAAAAATACATGTATTATAATACTAAGAGGTAAACTAAAGGTTTGCTTTCATCCTAACCAATTAAACTTTGTTGATTTCTTCCAAAAAGACTGTGAATTTCCAGAATCGCACACCAGTTTTGATAAAAAGCTATGGAGTTCAGTGCTGCCATGTAAGGATGTAATTAAAAGAAAATGCTACATTTAAAACAAGGCAGCTAGAACAAAGACATACACCTTATGACAGGCTCAAAATATATTCTTAACACCCATTGGAATGTCTTTAGAAAGATCCAAAAAAGCACCTCTGCTGTTCTCATTTTATTAAATTACTGGAAAACAGATGTAGTAGCAAAAAGAAGTAACAGTGAAAATAAGAAAGCTTGCTGGGTTAAATCCAATAGTAATAATTAGTGCCAACTCTGAAGCGTTGCAGAAAGCCCTCACAATATTTTGCAGGCAATTCATTCCATGAAAATATTAAATTAGCAAATCCTAACATATTCTGTAGATGTACATTTAGTCAAGCAGAACATATCCTGAGTGTAACTATTTAGAATGTAATGGACTTGGACTTAGCTATTGCCTGTGAAAAAGAAAAGAAAAAAATCTCAGGAGTTATTAGATATTCATAAGCTTGAGTTTTAATGCTAATTTATTAAAAACTTCAAGTGGAATATAAGGATATTTAAAGAAATAAACCTCATGTTATATACTTGTGCACGCATCCAATTATTTATTTATTTATTTAGAGAGCATATGCTCTCTTTGTTTTTCTCTTCTTAAAAAGGAAACTAGAAATCATACAGAGAGAAAAAAAGATAAACATATTTCATAAAAGGAGCACCTCAACAGACTGAGAACTTTCAAATTGGAAAAAAATACCGCAAAAAAGCCACGGCACAGCTAGGTGTAAACATTTGGTGGTATGGAGGAAATGAAATACAAAGTGAGGTTTTTGCTTCATTCTTTCTGACACACATAATACAGGTATTCAGTGCAGATCCAAAATGCAGATTATTGGTATTAAGGTTCCAAGAAAGTATCACTGTGTTTGCTTCTGCTCTCAGTCATGTCTTTACTCACCTGCTGTTCACTCCTTTTTTGTGAATAAAGTAAGATGGATAAGCAATTTGATCTACTATGACCACTCGTACATTCTTATTAGGGAAAAAATGTTATGATGAAGAATGCTGGGAAAATTATTAAAGAAATGGCAACTTAAGAGGTTAAAATTTGTAGGAGCTAGCATAAAAAACAATAAACTGTCACATACAATAGCCTTTCTGGGTTTTAAGTCCCAGAATATAAAAGTCAAATGCTGCTGATACTTAGCATCACAGAACTTACTCTCCTTAACTTAAAAAGCTTATTAATAATGTATTAATTAATAAATAATTTAATAATTAATTATTAATAAATTATTATTAAATAGTCATACAAAAGGCATCACAAATGACAACTTGAAGGCACCGGTACTTCAGCAAAAGTTCAGATTTAGAAATCTGGTATTAAAGTTTTGTTACACCTCAGATTTTCCTCTTCTTTGCCTTGCATGGTACAGTCCCTTTTACCAGTAGCAGAAATGTAGAAGAGCCAACAGAGAAAGCCTAAACCACTGCCAAATTAAAGCATGGTGACTTACACCTACCCTTCAATAGTCTGAATAGCTGCAGAGTAATTGAGCATTAAGACTTGATTTACTGTGAGAAAAAGGGGAGAGAAAACACCAAATTATTTAATTTCCTTTTCTATCCTTGCCACACTGGAGAAATACATAAATAAATAAAACATTCAGGATGCAACACAAATAATGGAACAAAGCTCTTACACAAAACTAGTGGGAGAAGAGAGCTCTCTAATTTACACAAAAATTAAAAAGAATAGATTTCACTGTAGAAGTAAGAAAGTGAAGTAGGTGGAGTTAACTCTTGGGAGGATATTGACTCCAGCAGTTTGGTAAGAGTAGCAACAGAGATAAGAAAAACATCCATAGTTGAAGCAATATAAAAGAGATTTAAAAAGGTATCAATACTCAAGTTCTAGGATTTTTTTTAACAACCTCTAGGCAGTCTAATTTTATATTTAGCTACAAAATCAGCAATTTTCACACTAGTATTTATATAACTTTACTCACTTTTAGAGGAAAAATATTTCAGCATATTTCCCACATAAGTAGATTGCAAAGTTTTAAACAAACTTTTAAGGTAGCCCTTACATCAAACGGCATCAGCATTCCAGTCTTGAAATCAACATTAAGAAATATTTTATGCTTTACCAAAATGTTCAGGTAATAGTTCAAAGAATCACAGATTCTAAGCAGAGAAGACTCGAACTGCTTTTTTCTTTAATGAAGTAAAAATGAGGCTGTTTGGAAGCAAAGTAACATTCAGGAAGGTATCTGTAAACCAGAGAGTGATGAAGGGGTGAAAACCTTGATGCTGCTTTAGTAAGAGAAAAGCAGTGCTGTGATTAAAAACACCTGAAGAGATCTTATGTGTCATGTCATTTTTCTATATTACAGTTCTTCTTCTTGTTCATTAAATAATAAGGTATTTTATAACTATCGTCGCAACAAGGTGTATGCCAAATACATCAGCCAAAGCATTTGTTTTTAAAAATGACTGAACAAAGTTTAATGTTTAAGAGCAATGTGGGGCTGTGATGGGATCACAAAAAGCTCAGCAGTAATCCAAAGATACTGGAAATAAAATGCACACACACATGAAATCCACATTCCTACATCACAAACCACAGATACATGTGCTAAAAAGCTTCCTGGACTGTAATTTTTCTTCTATGGAATAATTTTTCAGTCTGATGAGCAACCAAGATGACCCAAGGCAACACACTCATAGTACTTCCCTAAATATTCAAGCACACCAACAAACATTTAACACAGTTACTGTGTTCACAACTAAAACAGAGGAACAGTTCAGGTAAAATTATGGAGAAGATTATCCTGGAAGGTATTGAAAAACACCTGAAGGACTACAGTGTCATGTGTCACAGCCAGCACAGCTTCACAAGGGCAAAGTCCTTCTTGTTAAAATTATTTCCTTGTATGACAAGGTGACCCAGCCAGTTGATCGAGGAAAGCCAGCTGACGTAATCTTTCTGAATTTCAGTAAAGCTTTCAATACCAACAACCGGATCACAGGTCAAGCACAAAGAGTTATAGTGAATGGGTTGACATCAGCCTGGTGACCTGTCACCAGTGGGGTTCTGCAGGGCTCCATCCTTGGCCCCGTGCTCTTCAACATCCTCATAAATTACTTGGATGCAGGATTAGAAGGAATTCTAGGTTTGCAGAAGACACTAAACTGGGAAGAGCTGTTGATTCCCACAAAGGCAGGAAGGCTCTATAGAAAGACCTTGACAAATTAGAGGGCTGGGCAATCACCAACCACATGAAGTTCAGCAAGGGAAAGTGCTGGATTCTGCACCTAGGCTGGGGCAACCCAGGATGTACAGACAGACTGGGCAATGAGATGCTGGAGAGCAGCATTACAGAAAGGGACCTGGGGGTCCTGGTCGATGACGAGCTGAACATGAGTCAGCAATGCCCTGGCAGCCAGGAGGGCCAACCTGGGGCGTCCTGGGGAGCATCAGGCACCAGCATCTGGGGAGCATCACCAGCCAGGTGAGGGCAGGGATTGTGCTGCTCTGCTCTGCACTGGGGCGGCCTTACCTTGACTGCTGGGGGAAGTTTTGGGTGCCACAACAAAAAAGGGGTGTAAAGCTATCAGAAAGCATCCTGAGAAGGGCTATCAAGATGAAGATGGGTCTGGAGGGAAAGCCGTACGAGGAGTGTCTGAGGTCACCTAGGCTGTCCAGCCTGAAGAAGAGGAAACGGAGGGGAGGCCTCATTATGGTCTAATGATTCCTCACAAGAGGAAGCAGAGGGGCAGACACTGATCTCTTCTCACTGGTGACCAGTGCCAGGACCCAAGAGAACTGTCTGAAGTTGTGTCAGGAGATGCTTAGGTTGGACATTAGGAAAAGGTTCTTCACCTAGAACGTGGTCACGTACTGGAAGGGGCTCCCCAGGGAAGTGGTCACAGCACCAAACCTGACAGAGCTCAAGCATTTCCACAACACTGTTGGGAACATAGTCTGATTCCTAGGGTTCTCCTGTAGGGCCTGATGTTTGACTTCAATGATCCCTGTGGGTCCCTTCCAACTCAGGATATTCTGTGATTCTATGAATAATAATCACCCTTAGTGTACTGCATTCTATGTTTGTATTTGCAACTTTTAAAAATAGTCAGCAGAAAGTTTTCCATCTTAGCTGACTGAGTCTTTTAGCACTGTCTAATCACTTCCAAATAATAAGGCCCACAGCTCCAAATTAAAAAGTGACTATGCACAGTCCTTTTTGCTCACAAACTTCACTCAATAGAGCACTCAGGTCTCACTAACAAAATTTCTGGAAGTAAAACTTGTCCCATTTTTGAAGTTTCTGCAGACTATTTCACTTACTAAGCAAACTTTATACACCTGCAAATATGCATATAAAACTGCTTCAGCTGGTTTTGAGTACAGATATTCTGCAATTATTCATTTGATAAATACATAAATAAATCTAACAGAAATTAATTTTTGTACCTTTGTTAACTCAAAATATCTTGGATTTTAAAAATGGTCCTCAATTTATAAGCAAACTTACCACATCATTCCTAACACTTACTACTCAAAACAAAAGAGGAAAAAAAGTCAAAAGCGTCTGCAGTTTCTGAACACCACCATCATCAACCTTTCTCAAATAATGAAATCGTGACAAAGAAAATGACAGAATATTATAAGCAGAAATTTTAGTTCATATGCTTTCCAAGCCATCCTAGCTATCCAAGGACATACCTGTGAAGTGATACTAACCTTACTCAGATGGACTGAGATAGGCAAGTCTGTTTTCTATCAAAGTATTTTATGATATAATTACAGGATATTCTAGTTGATTGGTGCAATATAACAATGTTGCAATATAATCGTATTATAACAATTCAAAAAACAAAATCTCTATAGGCAAGATTCATAGTTTTAACAAACTCCTGCACAACAAAGAAAGAATAGAAACAGGCCATTTGAGGGTAACTTATACACTGGTTTTAGTTCTATTCAAGCAGCTGCTGCAAAATATTCAAGTTATTTTGTGAAGCCCTAACACCCAATGCCTATTAGTTCTTCTGTGCTACTTTAAGAAGAAATGCAAAGGCAGCCCACCACACAAAAAGTCTTGCACTATTTGAATCTCCCACATAATAGTCTTTTATGTAGCACTCTCCGTGTTTTGAATCAACAGCTACATTTAATAAAATTAAACTAGAATGTCAGCAGAGACAAGCAGGACACCAGCATGCTCCTTTCTGCATGTGTTACCTAGCTAGTCAGAGAGCAGGCCAATGCTACAGTGAGCACTTGATACCTTAACCTCATTGCTTAATAACTACATAATGCACCTCATATGGTAACTGCTCACAGTGCAGCCAGCGAGGGCAACTGGGAAAATGTGTTTCATCACTCTGTTTCGGACCACCAATGTGGTCTTTAGACAACATCCTTCTTTCAGGAGAACATGGCTGAAAACAGCTCTCTAATTAGCATCAGACAGGCACAAGCTTGAGCAGAAAGACAGGGGTCAACAGACTGAAGAGCAGGTCAAGCCACCAAAACTCTATGGGACAATACAGAAGCTACAGGGCAGAAAAGCTTCTCGTCTGCGTAGACAATAAGCTATGCTAAAATCTCTAAACCCTCCTCCTCCCTCTCACTGCCTTCCCCTTCCTAAAGGGGAAAACAACATTAAATGGTTCTGTTGTTACAGTGACATGATCACTAATTGCAGTCACAATTTCCTGAAAAAAACTAAATAAACAGAGGCCAAGTCCACATCACTTCCAGCCCAAAATGTTTATGTTATGTATAAGGGCCCAATTAGCTGAGCATTAAGAAAGTACCAGTATTTCCTCAAAAACTTCCCATTATGCAGATGATAGAAAACATACAAAAACATTCCTGTAAGGAATCAATTGCACCTATTCAACCATTCTGATTTATTTAATTACAAGGACCAATGCTTCAATGAAAATTTTTTTTAAAAAAGGTAGTAATTTAAATTCAGAAGGTTTGTTTCTCAAAAGCAAAATTACTACTGATTGTTACTCCCAAGTAAATGCTGCTCATCCCTGAAGAGATTCTCCAGTAAGATAACAGACTCCAAACTTTAGATGATGTTTATTTCTCAAAGGTAGACATCTGACCATTTTCAACACTGGCTTTAAACGAGTTATGCCCAAATTGACTATTTTCTCCGCTGGCTAGTCCAGAATCCTAGCTTAGATGCTAACATATATATTGAAGCTCTGTTGCTGGTGGATTTCTTTTTCCTTTTCGAATTTAATGTAAGATTGACAACACCACTGTACGGTTTTGCTAAACTGTTACCATTAGGATATTTTATAAACTTCATATCTTCCTTAAACTTTGACGAATTGCTTATCCTTTTTCAAAATTTTCTGTGGAAAAAAAATTAAAAAGTGGGGGGGAGAAGAAGTGCTGCTCTCATCAGAGAACTAAATTTACCTGCAGCTGCTTTGCTCAGGAACAAGCTGTCATCAGCCAGCAAGACCATCACTTCTCATTGCTTCCCTGGCATCAAGTCAAACTTGTCTAAGCCCAAAGGGCCAAACCTCAATATAGTGCACAGCAAAGGCAGGAAATGGCAGTGGGAAATGAGTGTATGCTGGGGAGATGTGGAAGGCAAAAAAAAACAGGTTTACACACCGGGGAGGAGAAGGGAGCTAAGGCAGTAGGAGAATAAGGGGAGAGCTGGACCACTGAAGTGCAGAGGAATGCAAGGCATCAAAAATACCATGAATGGGAAATGAAATGGCATACCAAAGATATTATGAGTCCTGTTGTATTTGGTGTTTTGTAGTGATTATTATAAAATGTAGAATAAAATTATCATCCATGTGTTAACTGCAGGGATAAAAAAAACCAAAAAAACCAAACAAACAAACAAAAAAAAAAATCCACCACAACAAAGCACTTTCCAGGACTCCAACCTTCTCCTATTCAGTTAGGGAACTTTGCTGAAATGCGATGAATAAACAGCAAGACATCATGTAATTATTTTATTTAAGGAGGCATACACTGCATTGCTAATTCTGTAAGCCATGTACTTAAAAACAAATGGGAAAACATTTTAGGTTAAAAGGAAATCATATAATGTGGTTTTAAAAATACTTCCACATTTTGGGACACTTCAGGAATTATTACTCAGTATATTTTTCAAAATAATTAAGTGACTAAATGAGGAGACCATTAAAAATATGCGAGTAAGAATAAAGAGGTGGTCAGCATTCCAAAGACAGCAGAAGGACACATATGAACGGAGCCAGAGCTCAATGACCAAGAGGAATTGACCAAACACTAAGATAATTCTAAAACTCTAAATTCATGAAGGGAGGTGGGAAATTAAGCCTTTGGAAGATGAAAGAAATGCTTGTTTTTAAGAGTCAAATCTGAAATCATTGTTCAAATAAAATGAACATCGAAGAAGAAATTCAGAGAAAAGTCAATACATGACCTGACATTGTAGGCTTTAGACTACTTCAAAACCTAAAAAATTTGGGTGACAGACATTCCAGAATAATATAGGTCAGGAACAGCAGTTCAGCATGTTAAAATAAATCAGTGCTTTCACATTTGAGTGTTGTTTACAGAGAGATGAATTAGAAAAGGAGTAACCTTCCTAAACAGAACAATGCAATGGGGCCAGTTCTGAAATAGCACCTGTATATTAACTGTTTATTAACTGGCATATTTTCTATATTACTTATTTTACCTACAATGAATGCTCTAAAGATTGTAACATTTAAACACGTATCTGTATTCCTATTGGTTCAAGTTGAGAATTTAAGAAACACCTCGTGCTGTCTTAGGAGGGATAACTAACATGGTGCCTGATTTTCAGGAAATTTTCTTCCAAGGAGGGGGAAAAAAAACAACTCATGCTCATAGTACTATAAATGCCTAATAAATGCCATATGTATAATGTGTTAAATAAGCATTCAATTCTCATTTCAGTCACAGATAGGAATTAAGGAAAAAAAGTCACAAGCAGTTCAAATTTTGGAGTACATTTTTGTCTTGAAAAACAAAGTTGGTTTTTTTCAATGCAATTTGGTTTTAGTAGCTTTTCCTTAAGAAGCAGTTTTGAACATAATGGGGCAAAAAACCTTTTTTTCTCCTTGCTTATGTGCAGTATTGCACTCTGCTGCTTTAAAGAACGGAGAATTTAAACTTCAGGGAAAGCCCATCTAACTTCCCTTTTCAAGGTCTATCATTAAAGTGAAAAGACTAATTATTTTGAAGCTTCAGGAGACTTATTTTCGTGAATCTTTAAACCAAGGAGTTAAGCAAAGTTAAGATGGGAGAAAAGACAGAGAATGGATTAACTATAGCATTACCTAAGATAAGCAAGTTTTGTTAAATATTTTAAAAAAATTCAAGAACAAATGTTGTAACAGCAGAATAACCACTCTGGTTTAAGCAATTCATCAGCACCTTTCAAAACAGCAGTTTGGGTTATGATTGAAAAGGAGGACCACAGATTTTAAAATTAAGTTCGGAAATTATACTTTAATGATTGTAGCCCGGTAGGGAGGGATGGGATCCAACTGCCTGAAAAGGCAAGAGACTCTGGCAGCCAGCTGGCAGAGTGGGGCAAGAGGGGCTTTAAACTGACTCAGGGGTTGGGGACTGATGTACTAGAGAACAGCTCTGTAAGGAAGGACCTGGGAGTCCTGGTGGATGAGCCCACCGTGCCCTTGTGGCCAGGAGGGCCAGTAACACCCTGGGGTGCATCATAAGAGTGTGGCCAGCAGGTCAAGGGAGGTGATCTTCCCCCTCTGCTCAGCCCCAGTCTGGAATATTGGAGTATCTGGAACACTGCCATCAACTCTGGTCTCCACAGTTCAAGGAGCTGCTAGAAAGGGTCCAGCAGAAGCCAAAAGGATGGTGAGGGGTCTGGAGCATCTCGCCTACGAGGAGAGACTGAGGGAGCTGGGCTAGTTTAGTCTGGATAAGACTGAGAAGGATCTCATTAATGTGTTTAAATATTCCAAAGGCTGCTGCCAAGAGGGTGGTGTGCAGCAACAGGATGAGGAGCAATGGCCATAAACTAAAACACAAGAAGTCCCACCTCAACTTGACTTCTTCTTTACACCAAGGGTGGCAGAGCACTAAACAAACTGCCCAGGGAGGTTTTGGAGTGTCCCTCTTTGGAGACAAATTAACCTACCTGGATGAGTTTCTGTTTAACCTGCTCTAGGTGACCCTGCCTTGGCAGGGGGGTTGAACTAGAGGTTCCTTCCAACCCCACCTGTTCTGTGTTTCTGTGAAATAAGCCCATCAATAAAAAGGAAAACAACTTTTTTCATTTTCTTTATAATTGCTTTTCCTGTTTTCTACTACTTGACACAAGAACTAACCATTTTTATGCTTAAGTGTAATTTGGAAATCTATAGACTTGCTCTAATTTTGTTGGTGAATTCAGTCACTTACAACACACCTCCTTTAAAAAACATTACACTACATTCTCATTCTGATCTGCAGCTCCGTACGTATTAGTTTTATGCCTCTGGATCAGTTAAAACAAATGCATTGTTTTATGCTGATCTGAAGTTTTACTACACAGGACCTGCATTTAACATATCTAATAACGCAAAAATTCAGTATTCTTTTTCTTAAAAAGCATTTGTTGAAGAAAAACTTTTGAGATAACATGCTCAAGACCTTAATGCAATTCATTTATTTGAGAGGGATTCATTTAGGACAGACCCTGAACTAAAGGATTCCTCATATAATCACATAAAACAAAATCTAATTTTTCTGCTTTTTAGGTTACCTACAAAAATTTATTTGCAATATTACACCACAGCTGGCAAAAGCACAGCTTGTACAAGAGTTCAGGATTTTGCAATGCCAGGCTTGAATGCTCTGGGTTTCATACACAAAAATCACAGGTAGAACCATACCCCAATTTCTCTGACAACAGCTTGATCCCTTAAGGCCATTCCTCACTCACTTCAGAATAGGAAAGCTCTGAGGTACTAAGGAATAAGTGGCCAAAATTATTCCACACCTGTAGAGACACAGGAATCCTGACTTAAGGAATTGCGGAATATGGATTTATTCATCTCCTTTTCCTTCCCTCTTTCCAAATGAGACAGTTTAATCATGACCTGGCACATCACAACCAGCTGGAATTTGATGTTATTCCCAGCACTGATCAATCAGGACCTTGACATTAGATGGATGCATTAAGGCCCAGAACATCTTAGAGTGTAGGCTTCAGTTTATATGGAGCTGGCAATGGTTTTGCTCTCCCCCTATTGTTCAGCAATCCGTAGAGAGTTCTTACAGATGCTGAAAGTTATACTGCAGAGAAACCAAACCTTTAAAAGAGCAAAAACAGAATGGAATTGAATGAAGCTGCAAACCAGAGTGAAGACAGCCTTTAGCAAGATTCTCTAAAAAGGAAAAACAGGCTTAGTATTTTACAATGACATAAAAAACCCTCCACAACTTAGAGACTCTTCTTCCAAAAGACTTCATGAATCTGGATAGATGCCTGCTCTGAACAGGCAAACTGAATACCAGAATACTGACTGCAGCACTTCTTCACCCCTCACCTGCCAGTTTGCTGACTGTCAGCATAAGTTCTTCTGAGACATAGCTCTGCTTGCAAAATACAATTCAAATGACTGCAAGGGTATTCTGTCTTTCAGAGAAGGTACATACTGTAAAGTATCTACACTGTCCTCTACAACACCATTTTATTAGCATGTTTACTTACTAAGGTAAGGGGGAATGGATGCCATTCAGAAACCTAATGAGAGTATTTGTTGGACTGTGCTTTTTTAGGCCTCCTTACAGTGTCTTCTTTAGGGCACTCAAATTGCATGTTGGCTGCTTACAGATTTAACTCTGGAAGCCACCAATGGAGTTTTGCAGCACCATGCAAGAAGGGCTTGGTTCTTTCCTCCCTCATATGAAGCAGAGTGTTAATTTGGTTCCTATACTGCTGTTGTGGCTAAGGGCCTGGGATAGATCAAGACCCAGTAAATGCAGGTACTGTGCAAGCAAAAGAAAGCTGTACCAATGTGGCTCACTCCCTCTCTGCAACTACCCATCGGTTCCAGCACTGAGCCTCTGCAGAAGACAGGTTGCCAATGCTGTCACAATGTGTGATATTTCTCAGATGGACACAAATGTCCCCAGAGGGAAGAGGATGAATCCCATGAGCTCTATCTCACTTGTGAGTCATGCCAGAATGCATATGTAAGAATAAATAAATAATAATTTTAAAAGCAGCTGTTCAATGCTAAAAACTATAATAACATGAATATATCTTTCCTTTCTCCTATGTACCACTCCAGGAACCAGGAGAAGTCAAATTGGAGAAAGCAGAAAGGACTTCCCTTTTCTCACACTTCTTAAGCTATACAAACAGCTCTACCTGGTAAACATACAAGAACATAAACCGCATATAATCAAAAGTAAAAAAAAATATTTACATTTCAAAGAGAATACAAGCCATTATCCTCTGTACTTCACAGACAAGATTAGAGTACAGTCTCAGAGTCATATATAATTATGGATATTAAAAAATTGTTTCTCAGAGAATCATTGGGGAACAAGCAGGCACTCCATCCCATGTCAGTATTTCATATTTATTCCCCAATAAGAAATCGGTGTTCCACAGAAAATTCAGCATCTCACCTTTTTCACTGAAAGCTGTGGGAAATACACATTACTCCTTTCCTTTTCATTCCTGATCCCATAAGGCTTTCTACTTGAAGCTACTGAGCAGTTCCAACATAAGCACTGTCTTTAAGCACTTCAGTCACTCAACAGCATCAGTTAGGTTTAAAGAGAAAATAAATATATAAGCTAAAACTCCTGATGACACTCTAGAGAACAAGAAATTTCGTTTCATTGTAAGGAGGAATCATCAAAAATACAAGAATTTTACTTTAAATCTCAGATGCCAAGTTATACCAGCGAGACTGCTGCTCATCATCCTCATGACCAGGTAAAAGTTTCCCTTCCTGCTCTACTTCTGGTGTCTCCCCAGGTATGTCGGTTTGGGCTACCAGTTTAACAAAATAAACAGAAACAATGACATCCATCTTCAAGGTTCTTTCCTAATGCCATCTGCTCTGGCCTGGGTAAGAACAGATTCCAAAAGTAAAAGACACTGTGAACAACACTCATCCATGCTCAGAATCCAGCGTTTCCTCAAACAAGTAGGATAGGGTTGGTGCTAGATATTGCAATGGCAGATCAGTGAGAAGTGTGGACACTAGCAGACGACATTTTAGTGAGTTTATTACGAAGAGAAGAGAGTTTTTTAGCTTTCTGGGAGATCCATGCCAGATCCCAAAACTGGAAATAGGGATCCAGAGCTAAAAGGCTGAAGACTGCAGGGACATTCTGACAGGCTCTTCTACACCTGACAAGCTCTTTCCAGCCTCTCTTAGGAGGGTCACATGCAAAACCACTACCTGAAGTTCACTTACATGGGTAGCTCTAGGAGGAACACCCTCCTGTTTCACTCAAACTCTATCTTAGTGCAAAGACAGAACTGGTCATTTCCAGCTGTTCCTTCTACATGTGAAAGCACAGTGTCAGTAAACTTGAGCAAACAATCTTCTCTTCCTTGTTCTCATAAGCAAGTGGCACACAGTACCAATGGCAGTGCAATATATAGCTATATGCTTCTTTATTTGCTTAGAACCATCATTTCTATGGATCTAATGAAGTAGAAAAATCAGTAAGCATTCCAACATTAAAACGGTCCCTACAAGGTTTTGTAGCATGTTAACATCATATATCCTTAGCTCACATTCCCAAAAATGCCTTTTCTGACAGAAAAAAGATTAAAACATTCGTTGCTCATGACATCACCGAGCAACTACAATGTTTAATAAGTATCAAAAACAAATGATAAATGTCTTCAGCAGTACATCGCAGGGCTTATTACATCACATGTAATATGAGTACAGTTGCTTTATTCCTGGAATATGGATTTCTTGATAAAATTTGGAGTTTGGATCATATATTCCAAGCAGATTATTACATTATACATCACCTGAGCTAGTGAGAGCAAGCAAGCAGGCAAAAGACAGCAAGGAACATGTCCAGTGATTCTGTGAAAGCTGGCAATATTATAAGTAACTAACACAGCTAAGAGACTATTGGCCGCACAGAACTAATATGCACATGAAGTCCAGCCAAAACACTGTCAAAATTGCAAGTGCTGAAGTGCCAGAGCTGGAAGAAAAAGCAAGAACAAGCTATCACTTGATTAAAAGTTAAAGTCATCGCTGTATAAGCTACTCTGGAGAAAACACATGGGCTCAACTCTTGAGAACACCTTGAGAAGCACTCTCTATGCTAAAGGAAGTAACAATTAGACTTTGGAAACACTCAATATCCCTGTGCAATTGGCAGACAGCAGGATGGCATGTCAACCCAGGAAAGGAAAATAAGTATTTAATTTGTATTAACATTTTTCTCTTAGTTAACTTAAATTTTCCCTAGAGGTCTACACAGGAAAAATAGCACACAACATTCAGTCAATGAAGAGCACTCAAACTTTTGAGAGGCAAACAAGCTGGAAGTGAATCACATTTTGAGTGCTTTTCTTGAAAACGTTTTCTCTAATTTTAAGTAAGTAGTTAGTTCTCACCTTTCTTCCCTTCAGCAAGCACAAGGAACAATGTGTCTACAGCAACAGCAGTGCTGAACAAGAAAGCAGCATTATTAAATTTGAAGGTGCAGAGCTGCCTGGATCTGTTCTCAACGTCTATCACAGTAACAGCACTGACACAAGGTGCCAGGATTCATTCTCTGGGGTAATTGGCTTGAATCAGGCTCTGACTAAAGTTGAAGCAAATCTCAGACTATAAATGCTCAGACTACAAAACCACACATTTCACAGCACAAAACCACCAAACATTTCTGCAAAAACCAGCAGCCTAACAAACCCACCAGCATGAATCACATGGACAACAAATGTTAAGCCACTGACACTGTTGGACATCAAGGTTACCTGCTATTTTGGAAAGAGAAGGTACAGAAAAACTGTATCAATAATATAAGAAATGTGGGACATGGATGATCATGATGTATAACATTATCTTGGATGTCTTCTTTGTATTACGAATTATCCTTAATCTTCAAGTACCCCTAGTAAATCAGCTCTGATGCGCACGATCCTCACATGCAAGATTTCACAGCACAACACACTGCAAACACGTCTTGCAACACATTGAAGCCCCTCCAATAGTTTCTTGAATATTAAACAGTTCATCTACAGCTAGAAGGAACAAGGTATTCACTGTGTGTTTCTATAGATGTTCATACAATATACACATCAGATCCATGATAAGTGGGGGAAAAAACAGCAAATCCACTTTAAAATTAAAAAAGAGAATTTTAGCATATTTTATTGGAAATACCATTTTACATGGTTTGAGAAGTTTAAACATTTCACTGCTTCCTAGAACTCTAGTTAAGCTACAGCTAGACATTTAGAGGGGAATTTTATTAACTGGGCAATTAGCATGAAATTGTAAAATTCCTTTCTATGTTTGAAGTATTTTGTATATAGTAACAGAACAATTTATATACTGATAGCTACAGAAAGCGACTACTAGGCTGCTATGTCTATCTCAGCCCTAAATTGTCTTGCTTCATTAGGCATGATTATACATTCACACCAATCTGACAAGGTTACTGCTTGGGACCACAGATCATCTTACTGCAAGAGGTATTTCCAGAA
Organism: Erpornis zantholeuca; assembly: GCA_013400515.1. NCBI lineage: Eukaryota > Metazoa > Chordata > Aves > Passeriformes > Timaliidae > Erpornis > Erpornis zantholeuca. The sequence continues at coordinate 20,335 of VZTN01028819.1, forward strand.
GTTCAGAAATGTCTTTCCTTTCCACAGTCCAAATACTACATTAGTTCCATTCAGACACTTAATAGGAGAAGATATACAATTAGTTTTTTCC
>VZTN01028822.1:885-13065 GCA_013400515.1 Erpornis zantholeuca
AGACACCACACAGTCAAGCTACAGGGCAAACTGAATTGCAAGATGCACTTCACTGTAAAATTACCTTTGTGACTAATTGAAAACATTTCTTTCAGGTGTGCCTCAAACCTTAACAAACATTTGTTTTAATCACAGCGGATTTTGGTTATTTTCAAGTACCTTTAATATGTTCAGATCTTTTTTTAAATACAGTGTATCTTGGCACAGTATCTCTCTCTGGTGATACTCCAAGACTCTCTTGAAGCTGGTATGCTTGTTTTTCACAGGAGCTTTGCTGATAAAGGACTTCAGAAGTTTAAGTAAGGAGATTAAAAGTGAGATTTACAGCAGAATAGGCAGCTGTAAATAAAGACATGAGTCTGTGTGTTTGTAGGTGTGCTTCACACAATCCTGGTCAGCCCTCCTATCCTCCAGCCACCAAAGTTTAGGATGCATACTGGCAGCTCCTCTGTAGAAGATGCTAACAACTGGATTTTACTTGGAGCCCATAGCCGTATCTGAGAACTGTTGCCCTTGGGCAGCAGTGGGGGATTTGTAGGTTGTCCCATGCAGTTCATCATGGGTGGCTTTTGCCCACAACTTACTATATTCCTAATCCTCCCTCTAGTGGCCACCAATGCAATTCTTTACCTCTGGCTGGGAGAGCAGGACAGTTGGCTTCCTTCAAAGCCAACACCATTGCTGCTGCAAGGACTGGTGAGTAGAAGTGCTGTGTGAACAGTATCTTTCTTCTCTCTGGAGACTGAATGAGTCATCTCCCCAAAATACCGCTGTTCCAGAAGTATGGGACAGTGCTTTAAATGCATCTCAGAATTTCAGTGTCTATGGCACTGCGTACAGCCCATATCAAGAAGAAGATATCATATTTTTTTAAAGAACCATTGGACCAAATACTTGTCACTTTCTCGTTTTTTCTGTCTGTGGGAAGTATTCATGTTTAGAACCACCGTGACTCATCTTTCTGCTGGAAGCTGCTGTGGCTGTTACTAGTTGTCTGCAGTTTAAATGCAGCCTACCCATACATAATACGAAAAGGATAGAATAAGTTCTCTTCTGTGCCACAAGAGAAGGTCTTGAAACAAAGTAGAGGATGATGCCATCTTTTTCCAATATTTTTATGTTCAGTTATTGGATTCCTGGGTGACAGATTGCTTTTTAAAATACAATTTTAGTAACGGTAAGTGTGGCAGGGAAAATAACATTTTAAAGAAGTATGAAGAAGAGAAGTGCCTAGCTCATAGAGAAAGAAAGTTCCAATTATGACAACCTTGAAGGTATTGTCAAATCCTATTTTTTGGGATGATAATGAGCTAATGATCTTTCTGAAGTCATGGGAAAACTTTCATTGATGTAGGTAGAGACAAGATTTTAGCCATGGATCTTCGGCCATGAAGGTCATTGTCATTTTGCACATTTAACAAAATACAGCGAAAAACATAATGGGCTCTGAAGGAGTAGGTGCTAGTCTAGATTAAAAAGTTTGTATGTAATTAATTAGGTTTCAGGGAAAGATTTATGAATCCCTAAAAGCAGCATATATTTATTAATTTAAAATCAGAGGAGGTGGAGGAGAGATTTTCTTTCGTAGCTTATGGTGGCCCAATCAGCACTTTTCTCTCCTCTCTTTCTAGCTTAATAAAAGGATATACTGTGGTCCCTTATTTTCAATGAGCACCATACTCATAATAAATATTTCACTGCAGCTATAATTCATGTTAAAAAATATATCTGCTTTCTCCATGAGAGAACCTGCTATTTCACTCAGTTTATGAAACACCTTTCGCCATACGCCAAAAGAAGACACAATTCTAAAGAGGAGCTGAGTCAGGAAAAAAGAAAAGGTAGACTAAGATTGAAGAGACAGAGACTTTATCTGGAAAATTTAGCTAATATAAATATGAAATATTGAGAAAGCTTAGAAATGAAACCACTGCATAGCTTTATTTATTTCTATAGAAGTCATTATGAAGTCCATGCTTGAACTCTGTCTTTTAAAGAGACATTTTGCTAGACCTCAAAATGTAACAAAGTATTAAACAGCTAAAGAATTTCTCACTGAAAGTAAAAAGGGTAATGTGTGAAGAATATTTGCATGGAATTTATTTTTTATCTATGAGGTTAAAGAAATATGTTGTGTATTAGGGAAAAACTGTGAACAAGTTAAAGGCACCAACATTTTCCAGTCTCTTACTGTAGCACATATACTAATTAAGTTTGATCCAGGAAAGCTCCAGACAACACAGAGCTAGATATACTTTCATATCAAAGTGCAGACTTTATATCAAAGCTGTACGCAAATCTGTCCATCTCTGAATTTGTCTGTATTTCAAGGTTATGTCTTTTTATCTAGGTGTATGTAAGACTTAAAAAGCTTTCTTAGAAGAACATGAGCTTTGCAAGTATTTAGAAGTCAGGACATGTCAGAAATCAGAATGACTATGAAATACTGTTTTCTGTAGTTACATTTCGTCTGTTAAATAGTGACTAATTGACTAGGGACTGATTTCAGAGGCTGTTAACAGGCTACCTTATGTCCACTCAACATTGCTTAAGTCTAATTCTGCATTAGGCTACTGTATCTGCATTGCTTATTTTGACCAAGTGTGTGACTCTTAAAACATGGGTATTATTTGATGTAGTGACCAAAGTGAACTTGAGCATGCGTGTTGAATGTCGTGAAGCAGAGCATAAAGACATTGTGGCAGTGCAAAGTTTAAATGGTTTTGGAGTACTGTATATGGCAGAAGTGTCTGATTTTTTGTGCTGTTTATTCTTCATAGTGTTTTGAGAGCAATCCACTGCATTCAGCTCTTCCTAGAGCCTCTAGTGTGCCTTATCTTGGAGAAGGTTAACTTGAGCAGTCAAGGAACAACCTAAGAGGAAGTTAGGAGAAACCTACAATCTTTGAATAGTAACATGCTGTCTTTTAAGCTGGACTTTTATGTTCTTGTCTGCTGTGCTGAGGAGTCACATCAGAACAATAAAAATGAATTAACTTTTCAAACAGGACCTCTCTTACAGGATCTGTCTAGGCTTTGAAGAATAAGAAGAGCATAGTAAATGGAACAGTAGGAAGGAGGAGAAAGGTTTCCTGTTTACAACAGCTCAGTGCAAGAGCCAGAGCTCTGGATTCCATTCCTGCTTCCCCTATGTGTTTCTTATGGTACTAAGCAACTCAAAGCATATATTACACTCTTACTTGCTAATTATGAGTTCATTATTGTATGCGTAGCTCTCTGGAATTTCTGACCTCTGAAGCATTCGAGGAATTTCATCATCTCATGTGAAAACTCATCTGGGCACCTGAAATCAATGGGCTTTTCACAGTAGACATTATGCCTCCTGTCCCCCTGTATTGTCAATAGAAGTAACTAGGAGATAAATTAGAGTTAATGAAAGAAACTGTTACATGTTTAGAATCCCTCTAAAAGGCAAAAGAAAGTCTTACATGAGAGACAGCCTTAGCTGTAGTGACCATGAAATTGTGGAGTTCAGTATTGTATGAAGAGGTATCAGGACAGCAAGAAAGATTACAGCCATGAACTTGAGGAGAGCTGTCTTTAACCTCATTAGGGATCTTTTTGGAAGAATTGCATGGAAACAGGCCCTGCAAGGAAGAGGAGTCCAGAAGAGTGGATTGATATTCAAGGATTGCTCCAGGCTCAAGAATGATTCATCACAATGAAAAAGAAATTGGGCCAAGGGGGCATGAGACCTCTGTGGATGAATGAAGAACTACCATCATTACTCAAGTATAAGCAGAAAATACACAGGAGATGCGTCGGAGGCCTGGTGCCCCGGTGGGGTTGGAACCTCTGGTTCCAACCCCTGTCCTCTGCCCTGGAGATTTTCTGTCTTCTGTTCGTCATGTTGGAAAGAATGCAGTGAGACATCTTCTTTGCTGTTTCACGAGTTGTTTATTTTTCTTATCAAGACCTCGGAGGCAGAGGCAGCGTCCTCCNATGCGGTACACTTGACAAAAATTCTTTCACCTCTCTGGTGCATTCAGGTTCTTCCAAAAGTGAAGGGAGCTTCTCCAAAAGCCTAGGTTGCTGGCTAGGCCACTTTTGAGGAGCTCTGGGGATATAAAGAAACCACCAGAGGAGCAGGAGAAGTTTTCAGGCTTCCCTGGACTCCGACAGAGATGGAAGCAGGATCAGGCTACCTGGAGTGAATAGAGAGAGGTGGTCAAGGTAAATGGAAATGAGACTAGAAAGGCCAATGCCCAGCTAGACTTAAATTTGTCTAAGAATGTCAAGCATAATAAAAAGGGTCTTTTCAAATACATCAATAAAAAAAGGGAAAAAAAAAAGAAGATAATGTGGGTTCGTTATTAAATGGAGACAGGGCCCTGGTAAGAGAGGAGGAGGAGAGGGCAGAGTTACTGAATGCCTTGGCATCAATCTTCACTGACAAGACCAGGCCTCAGGGATCCCTGACTTAGGAGACAAGAGTGAAGAGGCATTGAAAGGAAGACATTCCCTTATGATGGAGAATTTGCTCTGAAACAACTAGATAGACCTACCCAAGTCTATGGGCCCTGATGGGATGGATCCACACGTGCTGAGAGAAGTGGTGCACACTGTAACAAGGTTACTCATGACCACCTTTGAAAATTCATGAAAATCGGGAGAGGTGCTGAGGACTGGAAGAAAGCAAATGTCACTCTGATATTTAAAAAGGGCAAGAAAGGGGAGCCAGGGAGCTGTGGGCCAGTCAGCCTCATGTCGATCCCTGGGAAGGTGATGCAGCACCTCATTCTGGAGGCCATCTCTGTCCGTGTGGAAGACAAGGCGATCAGGAGTAGTCAGCATGTGTTCAGTAAAGGTGTTTGGCCAACCTGATTGCCTTCTACAATGAAACAGCTACCTGGCTGGATGGAGGGGACAGCAGTGGGTATTGTCTAACTCAACTTCAGCAAGGCTTTCAATTCTTTTTTGCAGCCTCCTCCTCTTGAGGCAAACTCAGGAGGTGTGGACTGGATGAGTGGTCAGTGAGGTGAAATGACAACTGGCAGATTCCAGAGGTTCAGTGGCACAGGATCTGGCTGCAGGCTGGAGAGAGTTACCCAGGGTTCAATACTGGGCCCAGTTTTGTTTAACTTATTCATCAATAACTTGAAAGACGGGTGCCTCCTCAGCGAGTTCATTGAGGACACAGAGCTGGGAGCAGTGGCTGATACCTCAGAGTGCTGTGCAGCCCTTCAGAAGGACCCTGACAGGTTGGAGAGAAGGCCAGAAAAGAACCATCTGAAATTCAGCAAAGGCAAATGCTGGGTCCTGGACCTGGGAAGGAACAACCCCAGGCACCAGCCCAGGCTGGGGCCAATGGGCTGGGGGGCAGCTCTGCAGAGAAGGACCTGGGGGTCCTGGTGGACAACAAGCCGTCCATGAGCCAGCAGAGTGTCCTGGTGGCCAAGGAGGCCAGTGGGGTCCTGGGGGCCATTAGGAAGAACATTTCCAGCAGGTGTAGGGTTGTGATCCTGGCCCTCTACTCAGCCCTGGTGAGGCCTCACCTGGAGTGCTGTGCCCAGTTCTGGGCTCCTCGGGACAAGAGAGACATGGAGCTCCCGCATGAACCAAGCAGAAAACAAATCTCCAAAGTCTGAAATCTATTATAGTATTTTCAATTTTTTGTTCCTAAAAAGAGGTTCTTAGGTTTACCAGGTAGGTAAAAAGGCTTGTCTGATGACAGACTGCTCTTATTTATCAAGGATTCCTATACGTAGGACGAGAACATAATTTCATTGATTTTTAATATCAGTATTGTTCTTAGGTTTGGGAATCTGGAATTGCAGCTCTTCTTTTTGTACACTAGAACCTATATTTTCTGTATTGAAAAATTTTCCTCTAATTTTCCTCAAATGTGTAGTATCTGAGCTAGTTCTTTCTTTTTGGAAATATTACGTAAAGCTGATCTGCGTGCATTCTCCGTATTACGTCCCCTTTTTCCTGAAAGTACACTAGTAACTCTTCTATTCTGAGGCAAGGGTTTTCAGAAGAAAAGTTTGTTATTATCTCATATAGGCCTTTATAGCTGGTGGCAAACTTGGACAAGACTAAATGAAAGCAATGCCAGCGAATGCCAGCATGTACAGTGCAAAGTTATCTGTAGAGAGAGGAGTGGGAAAGAACACGGGGAAATCAGAAAAAATTGATGGCAACAACAGAAGGTTTTGTTTAAGGGCCTCATTAATATTTAATGAGAAACACTGAGAAAATGAAAAATAAAATATGCAGAAATAGGAACTGAAACAATACAGTGAGTTCTGGAAAGTGAAGGGAAATGGCCGTTTTATCACTTGTAGATCACAAAATTACACTTTATTAACTGTCAGGCATGTCTTTCCTTGTATCTTGTAAATTTCCAAGGGCAAGTGTATTACTCTGTCCAGATCCATATGTATTCTTAGTAACACAGTGAACTTCTGGTGGTAATGTTTAAAAAAGTCTAGCAAAGGGAAAGAAACCCTTCATGTTTTTTATTTTTTATGCATTTAAAAAGAACTCAAATTAAGTGCCTACTCCTTTTTTAACCTCTTTCATGCTTAATTAATTCTAATGACAACAAATGACAGCATTTATTACCTGGAATTAATCCTAAGCATTGGTTAGGATTTCATTCCTTCTACTAGAGTTCATCTCCAGATGAATTAAATGTCTTAGATATTAATGGGATTTTTATAAAATAGGCAGTGTACTACAGTTTTCTTTGCTGCTCATGACCCATGTAGAGTGGTGCCTACTATGTTTTTCTTTCATGCCCTCAATGAATTATGAAACTATCTTTAGGCAAATAAAACATACTTTTCCTCATCAAAGAAAATATAAGTTTGGCTCTGTGCTTTGATGAACGTCTTGTGATTCGATGAGTGAGCTCAGAAAGTATGTCTGGGTTAACCAGCATGCACTAGTTTTGGTGATGCAAGATTCACTATGTATTGGTACTGGCATCTTTATAATTAACTGTTGCAATCACAAGCCACAATTTTTGGGACTGGTTTTAAATATAGGTGCAGCATTTATATGCCTGCAATTTTAATTCAAGAATAAAATGTGCTCCATGTAATTTAAAATTTGGCTGCTGAAAGTTGTGCAGACTATTTGTGAATTGAAATCTGCAAAACAGCTCAGTTCTCTGGAGATTGTGGTCACTAAACCACTGGAGTTTTGTTTTCTGTTAGGATGGCATTGATGGGTCATGAGGACATTTTATGTCTTTTATTATAAACGAAAAGTCTGTACATTTGAAAGCAAAGTGTTTCTGTCTAACTGCTTGTAATTATTTCTACCAGAGTTTAAATGAACTAGTTTATCTGTGGTTTTTAGATTACTTATAAGAGAGACCATATACTCAGGGAAGAGTTGATAATTTAAAAATAATTTTTCGGTACAGGGCATAATCAATTTGTAGCTGTTGTCTGGATGAAACTGGAATTTTCCAGCTTTTTCCATTTTTTTCCTTGTCTTAAGAGTTGGTATCTGATTTTTATTTTGAGATTATTTATTAAACAACGTTGTATTTAGACAGCAATTATGTAAAGTTATATAATGTGTGACAAGGTGCTGCAGTACTTCTTAGAAATGGATTCATGTATATCCTGGCATCAATTAAAGATACTTCACTGTAAGTGAATAGGATCAATACTGTCTTACAGGTGATATGCTACCTGAACAACATTCAGTAAATAACATGCCTGAATTATTTTTTTTTAAAGCTGACCACAGTGATACTTCACAATCATAGAACTTCAAAATATTTTCTTATTCCAAAATTCCTCAAAAATGAATTTGTTAAGGCTGCCAATTTTTAGCCAAAATCTAGAAGGAAATGTATCTAATGCCAGTAGGAAATTCATTAAAATATAACATTATTATGCGATAAATATGTTTGTGAGAATGGTATGCATCATTCAAATGTTTAATTCTAAAGTGTGTATAAATTATTTTTAAGCAAATAGATTTGAGGGAAATATAATTACGAAGGCCATATTCAGGATATTCAACCAAGAGAATTAAGGTAGTTTGTGATAGAAAGGATAAATGATTAGTCAGAACTGAACATAAATTGCATATCAGCTAGCAATGCCATGTTATTAGCATTGCTATTTGTCTATAGCTGTTAAATACTCTTTCTTACTATGGTAAAACATGAGCAGAAAATTGCTAGAAATATTCCTGCTTAGGTTGTCATCTGATTCTAATTATTGTCATCTATTGGCAGTTTTTGCATTGATTGTAGAATTCAAAGTGAATCCTGTCACAGTTTCTCAAATACTTAGATCTTTCACTTATTTTTCAAGAGCCAAAGATATTATTTCCTTCTGTGCGGGAAGGATGAGAAAATTGGGTTTGTTCAGCCTGGAAGAGATGGCTTAGGGGGGCCATATAGCAAGCTTGCAGTATTCAAGGGGATTCTACAGAAGAGATGGAGAGGGACTTTTTTTAAGAGCATGTAATGATAGGACAAATGGGAATGGCTTCAAACTGAAAGAAAGTACGTTTAGATTAGATATTAGGAAAAAATTCTTGACTGTGAGGTTGGTAAGACACTAGAACAGGTTGCCCAGAGAAGTCGTGCATGCAGTCCTGGAAGTGTTCAAGACCAGGCTAGATGGGGCTTTGAGCTACCTGGTCTAGTGGACCAGGCAGGGGATTTGGAACTCTATGATCTTTAAGGTCCCTTCCAACCCAAATCATTCTATGATTTTATGCATATCTTAAAATGGAGAGATGACTGTAAGGTAAAGTTGGCAGATATTTGAAGCCAAGAGATTTTAATCCCCTTTTAATTTTATGCATTTCACATTTTGGAATAAGCTAAATATTTAAGAATGTGAAGAAAGGTACAGGGCTTTTTGCAGCTCTTATAATGCAAATAATCCCATTCTTTCCATTTTATAACTATGCATGTTCAATAAAAACTGCATGTCAATTGCAAATCCACAGGTTTTTTATGCTAGTGAACATCGTACAGTATGTCTTTAAGACGGGAGGAAGACAGTGTGTATTACTGTTTACAACATTGCAATCATCGTATCAGTGGTTCTTTATTGCTTAAAAAATAAACAACCCAGAAAATCTGCTTAATACACTACCTTATAATGTTGCCTGGGCAGTGATACACCATGTTTTGGGAATTGTGATCAATTCTAAATTGCCCTGTTGACAATCCTGCCATGGTTAACAATGAAAGGACCTGGAAGTGCCAGGCAAAATAAGTATTCACAGAGACAAACTGCATCTTTCAAAATGAATTACAGTTATATGATTTTATTGAAGAAAATTTGTAGGATTATGTATAAAAATGCAACACTGTTTCCCAGTATTGCTGGTTTGTTTTAAACCAGAGCACATAAACAATAATTCTGCATCAAAGTGAGACCACATTCTATTTGGTGATGTTTTCTTTGGAAATTTAAGTGTCTTTACTAGGAGAGGATGGCAGACAGAGCATGGACTTTGTGCAATATATAAATAAAAACAATCTGCTAGTAAATCTATAAATATATTCCTTTTGTTTTGGAAAACAACAGAATTTTAAATTTCTCTCCCAGTGGGGTAGCCTAAAATTGAAGGAAAATTAAAAAATTATTGTGGCTAGGGGGCATTCAGTCAATTTAAATTCTCACTGCTGCAGCCTCCAGCCAAATAAAGTGGGATGGTAGAATTAATAATCAATAGGTGAAAAACAATTATACTCAAAAACTAGAAGAGCAGAATGATTAACTAATGGTCTTTCATTTCATCCCAAGGTGTCCAGAAACAAGAGGTGGTGTGTAAAAGGCTGGATGACAGCTCCATTGTACAAAACAATTACTGTGACCCTGACAGTAAGCCTCCAGAAAACCAAAGAGCCTGCAATACTGAGCCTTGCCCACCTGAGTAAGTTATTAATCACTTAAGATAGACATCTGTTTTGCCTAGAGAGAAAAGTCTTCATAATCTGTAATAAATTCTGTTAACCAAATGTATATAAAATTCTCATCTAGTATTCATGTCCTGTCTTAATGGAGAGGGTATTTGGGTTTGTTTTGGTTTCTTGTTCCACTAAAATCAGCTGTGAAAAATGCATTGAGGTCTGCTTTGACTGAGGAACAGTAGTGATGTTTGAACTACACCAAACACCGCAAGTAAAAAATACCTAGCAAAGCAGTTTCTTGGGATCTGAGTGTCATCTGCAGTGAGTAGTGCACAGAGTAGAACTGGGGATCATTCTTACGGCAACAAAGATAAAAGAACGTTGAGGTGAGACTTAACTTTACCCTAGTTATTAATATTGCATCTGAAATGTCTGCCATATTTTGAAGTATTTTATATTGACATTTGGGTTGAAGTGTTCACATGAGAAGTGGCAAATGTAGAAACTTCTAAGCAGACCAAACAATTTCCAGACAATAGTTTTGTCAGACTTTTTCTCCAGCATATTCAGTGTTGTACAGTAATGCTGAGTGCCTTTAGGATTAGATGCTTAGATTCTATTAAGATTTATTTTTAAAGATAGTTGTATGCTATATATTGATAATTAAAAACTCAGCAGCTTGTTTGATCAAAAATGAAGTTTGGCAAGGACATATAGCATAGCTTAATCTTACTACAAAACCTGTTTAGAAACAGTTGGGGTATTTTGTACTAGAAAATAATAGCAGCATGTGAACAACAGCTTCTCTTATGTTTTAAGACAAATAAAACTTGTGGAAAAGGTTGAACAGATACAACTGTTCATTGATTCTGAAGTTCGGGTTAGCTTGACTTTGGTGGTAATCTGTAGCTGTATTCCAACTGGGCATGAAAATCATTAATGCTGATTAAATGGAGATACTGCATAATACAGTGGTCACCTGTAAATGTTTCTTAGAAACTGCTCAATTGTAGCATGAAGGACGCTAGGAGGAATGGGACAAGATTATTGCGCATTAAAATCCCAACAGGTCTTCATGAAGTCACTCTCTTCCTGGAGTATTAGCTGCTTCCCTGGTGTAGTGCCTGGTCAAGGATGGCAGAGCTGTATCTTACACTTTGTCCTGCTGTGTCATGTAACACATTCATTTGACATAAAGCTGAGTGAAGTCATTGCCCTGTTCTTACCTTTGAACTTGAACAAGCTGTGTCACAGACAGTCTAAATTAGGTCAAAATCATTGTCCCCACAGTCTATGTGTAAATATGTGTTTATCCTGGAAGAATATGCATTTTTCCCCTCTTTGGATAACACTGTTGAGCGTGGCTCTAAATGCACCGACCATGTACCTGAGACCTGAGAGCAGGATTTGAAAAGCTGTCATGTTTAATCAGTTTCTTTTTACCAAACGCATTCTAATTCCTTCCTTTCTGTGGCTTAGCTATTAGCAAATTGGCATTTTAAAAAGTATTGGTAACAAAGTTATTCCAAACTAGGTAAATTTTTGGGGTCTTTTTGTTGTTTTGTTTGATTTGGTTTTNTAAATTTTTGGGGGTTTTTTTTTTTTTTGTTTGATTTTGTTTTTGTTGTGGTTTTTTTTTTTCACTGACACTACTTTAAAAAAGCCCCACAAACCAACAAAACCCAACCCAGAAAGTGGGAAGCTCTTGGATTTCCAGTCCAGTACAATAGTGACATTGATGAACATGGTGAAAGTCAAGACATCAATATTCAGAAAATGAGTAGCTATTTAATACAGAAAGCATATTAATTAGCATATACTTCAACATGTCAGAGCAGTTCAGCCCATGTCTTCCTCCATTCTGATGTTCCCCACAGAGTCATGAGAAAGTACCAAATTAAGGAAAGGTTCTCAATTCCTGATTCTGTAAGTAGTTTAGTAGAAGCCTGTTCAAATAACACATAGTTAGCAAAAGAAGTTCGACCNAATTGTTTCCATCTCTGCATCAATCTAGTTTCATGTTAGGATATTTTATACATAATATAACACAAAAGAGGATTGCAACACTTTTTTTTTGACAGCAGCTTGAGAATATGACAGATCTTATGAGGCAGCTCCAGGCATACCTCCAGGAACATCCACAGTGGCTGACATGCCTCACATTTTTGGCATGTTGGCAACATGTGATAGCATACCAGATTTCACCTTTATCCTTTGCAAGGATGACTCAGGCGAGTATGTAATCAACATTTGAAATAATGAAGACCAAATGTGTTCATCAGTATGAAGAGATATTTCTAATTAATTGAGCTGCATTAA